>VMDR010006384.1:0-45818 GCA_007922815.1 Macrotus californicus | reverse complement strand
TGGTGAAGGAAGAAGCACTATGAGTGTTGTGAGTCTGGTGAAGGAAGAAGCACTATGAGTATTGTGAGTTTGGTGAAGGAAGAAGCACTATGAGTGTTGTGAGTCTGGTGAAGGAAGAAGCACCATGAGTATTGTGAGTCTGGTGAAGGAAAAAGCACTATGAGTGTTGTGAGTCTGGTGAAGGAAGAAGCACTATGAGTGTTGTGAGTCTGGTGAAGGAAGAAGCACTATGAGTATCGTGAGTTTGGTGAAGGAAGAAGCACTATGAGTGTTGTGAGTCTGGTGAAGAACAAACACTCAGTAAATACCAGGTACTGTTTTCACCAGCACACCTCGTGACAACCCCTAACGTCTGTGCCGAACTGAATGTTCCTTCTTTATCGCTTGCCCAAAATTCTCTCACAGACAATCTCTTAAGTTCACAACACACACAGAGCTTATGAAGTGTTTTCTTAAATAGTAAGTCAGAACTGCCACAGAGCTCAGGCAGAGGTGAGACTGTTTCTTGGCCACGACACACGGTCTGTCTAATGCTTTGCGTTTCTTAAAGAACGTGCCTGCGGTGGCTGTTGCTGGAACAAACCACAACAATTCTGCCACTGAAAATACGCCCAGTCAGTCCCCAGACAGCCCTTGTCACCCCAAGTGGCTGCGACGGTCCCATGCTCCAGAGTCATGAGATGAGTTCAGGGTGTCCCTGGGACAGGCCTCCGGGCAAGACAAATAGATGCAGTGTGCACACCGCGAGCTTCCAGGAAAGGGCTGCAAACATGTCTCCGCTCTCTGTGCAAGTGTGTGTGGTAAGGAGTGTGCCATCTGCACTTGAACAGTCTGAGTGTGACATGAGTGGCAACCCCCGGGCAGATGGCCCGACGATCCTCAGGCCACGTGCAGGGAGAGCCGACCACAAGGGAACTTACAGACTGAGGGGTGCACCGGCTCTCCGCCTGGGAGTGAACCTGCTTTGAAACTCATCGGGGACCCTTCAGAAGGCTCTAGAATTCTCAGAGCCATAACGCCACTGTTTCCAGAGTAAATTCATCAGGGTAAGGAAAGTACAATAAACAAAACCAGTAAAACATTTTGCTAACGTGCCGTCAATACCAATGTAGAACATGCCTACACATTCTCGGAAACACGGGCCACGAGAAACAGCTACAGGGGCCCTTGAAAGATAGCAAAGTGTGACCTTAGAGAACGCAGCCTGGAGCAGGAAGCGAGCTATTGGGAGGGACGAGAGGGCTGGGAGACGCAGCCGGGGCCCCACGAGACACACTGTGAGGCTGGTCAGAGCACACAGAGGAAGACGCCACTGAAACGGCAGCTTCCAGACAAGCGGTTGGGGAGGAACGAAAATTCGGGGTGGGGGTGGGGGTCGCGGGGGCTGCATGTGTGTGCATCACAGATGTGAGGCTTTAAGGGAAAAAAGCTCACAGTGATGAAAGGGATTCACAGCAGTACCACTTTCTGGGCCTAAAGTGAACTTGATTGGTATCAGAAGGAAAGTTAATGTTTAAGCAGCCCGCCCCACATCTGCTACCTCTGCAATGTCTGCAGAGCGGCCGTAAATTATCCGTGGAGCAGGGCACATTGCCAGCTGTCCATACTAACTGGCAATTCTGGACTCTAGCTTTCCTATCATGTTCCTTCAGCCTGAGAGCTGGGGAGGATGCTTGTCCTCATCGGGGGCCACTTCAGCCCTGGAGGGAACACCTGCCCACCCAGGTCCTTCCTCTGTGGCTCGTCACAGGGGCAGGGCCAGGCCAAAGAGGGACATCAGGAGGGCACTGCCTCCAGGGTCCTAGGGCTCGGGAAGAGAGAGAGAGCTGTGAACAGCGAGTTACCATGGTGAGGGACACTGAAGTGACACCCACAAGGAGGGGCTGCCACTTCTATGTCTCCGTCATCATCCATGGCCGCCCACTCTGCCCAGAGCCCTCCTCGCTGGCTCCCAGCACTGCACCCCTCAAAGCCCAGGATACTATGTCCAGTTCAGACTTTGTACCTCACCTACCCTGGCCTGCGGGGGGTGGGAAGGGCCGGCCCATGACGTGGGTTCTTCTGCTGCTCTGCCTTATGAGGCCAGCTCAGGGAAAGGACCCAGCCCGGCCTTCTGGCCACTTCTTGTTCTTTCCTGCCAGCTGATACCCCCAAAGGGCTCCGCTCTTGGGTCAGACAGGGACTCATCTTCCCCTCCCTCTCGTGGGGCGGAGGAGCTCATGCCCGCTGGTGGGCAAGCCCAGGCTTTAGGGGAGCAAGGCCTGGAAGGCCCAACTCTGCACCCTACCAGAAAGCTCTGCCCTGGGGATAAAAACAGGAGCCCCACCAATTAGTTAACAGTGGTACCTTATTTCCCAACTGCCATTGTATTGTCTTTACATGACTTTCAGGGATGTCATGACAAGGTCAAGGCGGGACTTAGGAGTGTCTGGTGTTCCTGGTCTTGACCTCACCTGTACCGGAATCTCACCGTAAACCGCTAATGCACTGGCCTTTGAACAAAGTTCTGCATGCTGGAGGGAACCCTGAAGAGAGAAAGGGTGTGGGGGTGCCTCTCACTTTTCCTAGGCCCCTGCCTGCTGGCTTCCCATCTCCTGTGGCCCCTTTTGGTCTCACCCACCTTCCCACATGCAATGTGGCCAGTGGCTGTGCTTCCTTACCATCCTTGACAGGCTTACTGTCTCTAATCCGTCTATGGTGGATGGCGATCCTTTCCCTTAGAGGGAGCCTGTCCCAGGAAAACTGCTCCTTACAAAGAATAACCTCAAGCTTAATGGCAGGTTGTCCTCAGCAAGGCCGCGCTCAGCAGGTCAACCATCAGAGCGTGTCTGTCACCCGGCTGCAGTGCACTTGGTAGTGGTCCTTGGGTGATCATTTGGAAGTAGGACTTCCACTCAGTCATTTGACAAATGAAGAGGGACGACAGGGGGTAAGACTGCGCTGGCAGGGTCCTGATCACCAGGGGGCACCCGCTCTGGCAGACGAGGACCTATAGCCCTTCTGCCGAAGGACACCTTTGAGAGCCGTCTGGGTTTACCGTCATAATCACCACACGAAACAAACCCACAACGGGAGTGTGCATTTGCATGTCCATGAAGGTGGCTGTGTGCGGCGTGAGGCCAAAGGAGGTTTGCGGTTTTCCGTATGGAAAGTAAAACAACTAATAAATAATAACGAAGAGTAGACTGTTTTGCATGTGCACAACTACATACCTACTTTTGCCCGGCCTGTATAAATGTGAGTGCGGTTTGCAGATGTGACCATTACTCAGCGTTGAAAAACCTAGGGCACTTTGGGGGAAAAATGAAAGATGTTGAATGCTCTGGAGAAGGGCACCTCTGCGACTTTTGCATACGTGCCTGGGAGGACCTTCACCACAGGAGGCAGGGAAGGCGGACTTAGAATGGAACCAGCAGACAAAGCCTTGTGAAGGAGAAAATTTAGAGAAAAATTCCATCATCTAGAAACAGACCAGTGGCACCATGGGCTAGCTGCACGTTTACAAAGCTCAGCAGTTACCAGTTCACAGGGAAGGAAATAGAGGTAAATCTACCATCTATTGAATGGTCAGAACTGGTGTTATGAATTTGCCATGGAGCATTTAGAGAAGCTTTTCTAGTCAGGTTTTTAGAAACTAGGATTATGCCATCCCATGAATTATCAATCCGAGTTATCCACTCTCAAAGAAAAATCCTTCATTTAAAAATATCTGAGGCCTACTCATCATATATATTCATGCTCCAATTTCAACAGGCAGTTGCAGTCGAGTATTAAACACATTTGATGTTTTCACGGAAATAGCAGAGAAGATGTCCTTACCAGCTGCCCTTTGGGTTTATAAACTGCTGTACTGAGTAACCGAATTGCTCGCTCGGAGGACCGGAAAATATCTTCGCTTCCAGGAGGCCGACATTGTATGCCGTACAACAGTCTAAAATGCCTGGTAAGAAAAATGAAAATACAGCTCATATTTACAATGTGGGAATATGCATTTTAATATAACTCTTAACGTCCACGTTAAAAACAACTTATTTGACACAGTTCTTCCACTTATCAGTTTACCAAGAAATAGCAGCTACTGCTTTGGGGTACTTATCTGGGGCCGGGCACCTTGCTGCTCCCTCTACGTGCATGATTCACGACCTTATCACCCTCAGGAGCAGCCCTAAGGGAGGGCTGCTAATGTCGTAACTGTTTCCCGGAGAGGCCCGAGGTCCCTGGAGAAGGCATGACTCACAGGCGGAAAGTGGTAAGGGCGAGAACAGGATTTGAGCCCAGGGCTGTCTGGTTAAAGAGCTTGAACTTTTCCGCCCCATTGTCACCTCTAGGGTTTCTAAAGCAACTTCAGTGCTATCGGGCCTTTCCAACAGGAAAAGACTCTGAGCCCCCCGAGGGCAGGGTCTGAAGGCTACTTCTATTTCTGCTGAGCCTCTGGAAGACGGTGGCACAGCCGCTGTGAGATGCCTGTTGAATGAGCGCAGTTAGCTCTGTCAGAGGGGGGAGTGGAGGCCTGGGAGGCCACATCATTTCCTTGCAGCGGGGATCATTGTTTGGGGGTGAAAGTGCAGGGAGAGCGGACACTGCTCTTGGACGCCAGTGGGAACTGTCGAAGGTGGTTGTGCTTTGGGACACTTCTTTCTGAGTGCTCCGGGCATGGTCATTTTCAAAAACAAAGACCAAGAAGGGTACAGCCTGGATAGACATTTTTGAAAAAAACCTGTTTCTATGGAAAGAGAACGAGGGGAGAGAGTCGAGGGATTCTGGCTCCCTCTGCACCAAGACCATTAATGCTGGCTGTCCTCCATCCTGCCCTCCACCCTGTCCTTCACCCTGTCCTCCATCCTGCCCTTCACCTTGCCTTCCACCCTGCCCTTCATCAAGAGAAAGAAGGGTGCCTGGATCTTGATGCTCTGTCAAGACGGAACTCTGCTTCCTGCCGTTTGAGGTCATCATTTAGCTTTGCAGACACCGAAGGCAGAGTGAATTCCTTAAAACCGACATCAAAGTCCCATCCGTATGTGTTTTCACAAGGGAGCAGCCCACTCTCTGGGCAGCACTGGGAGTGCACGCTGTGCCCTGTCTGTGAGCCGGGCACAGAAAGCACAGAGGACAGGGCCGCCCTCCACTGCACCGGAGCTCCGGGAGCCGAAGCTGTCTGGGCTCCAAAGGAACAACGTGGTCACCGATGCCACTGAAGACGCTTTGGGGGCAGAAAGGAGCTCCCTCTCTAGGTGCCCAAATCATTTATTCTTCCCTGGATCTGTTCCCTCCGGAGAGCACAGCCCATTACTTTTTAGAAATACTCGCTGCCAGGAAAAGAACAAATGATACTTTTGAGATACTTGGTAGCAAAATCCACACAGGTCTACATTTGCAAATTTTCCCCCTATGGCCTGCCGTTCTGATGTTCCACTGCTCACTTTCAGTTTTTTCTGAGAGAGAGAGAGAGAGAGAGAGGGAGGGAGACTGATTGGCTGTTCCGCTTATTGGTGCTTTTATTGGTTGACTGTGGCTGGGGATCGAACCCGCAGCCCTGGTGTACCAGGGTGACGCTCTAACCAACTGAACTACCCACCCAGAGTGATCCTTTTTACTTTTGAGGAAATAAAATGCAAAAAATAAAATGAACGAATACAGTAGCAAATTGAGCAGAGAACGAGAGCAAACATTCAGAAAAACGGCCCTTCCAACAAACAGTTTAACATCCCCCTGTTTTGCAGACTCGAAAGCGCTATTGAAACGTGTGACCGACCGTCTAGCACACTAGTGAAAGCTTAGGGAGACGATGGTGAACCGCTGCCCCACTCGGAAGTGTCTAGTGCTGGGAGGACCACGTGGCTGTGTGTGTAATGACATCATCCCTCCATTAATTAGACGCTGGCAGATCTGGTAGTGACAGGAAATCATGATGGCGTTCATTGTATCATCTGGCAGTTAAATTTTATGATACAGGTGTGCATATGGTATATACATACATACGCATGTGTTCTTGTCTATGTATGTGTGTGTATGTGTATGTATATAATACAATGTATATATAATATAAACTCTGAGGCCTGAACCGATGACTGAGCAGCTTGGGCGTCACCTCTTTAAGCACATGGAGCTCATGTCTCCTGTGCCGGGTGGGAACTGGGCCTCAGAAGCTGCAGGGATATTGGCAGAAGCAGGGACATGGGAGAGTGAGCTGGACATCCTGGAGGCAGCAGGATGGATCAGCAGTCACTGACTCTCGGGGCAGCAAAGGTCCCCAGGAGAGGTGTGCCTGAGAGTCCAGCAGAAACACTCTCACCCAGGTCAGGGATTGGAGAGACCAGGTATGACCTGTCCCAGGGCAAAAACTTCTCTCCATCTGTGTTCTGCAACCTAGAAAATGAACCACCTGCTGCTAGAATACCAGAGTGTGGCCTGCATGTGGCAGACATTTCCATTTCAAAAGGGAGACATCAGAAGGAATGGGGGCCTCTGGGACCAAGAGAGTTTAACCTAGCAGGTCAAATGCCTCTGGGGTCAAGGCCTGACCATGATCCCCTGTGGCTCAAGGCTCTGACCTCTGAGCCTGCAGAGCTCTGTGGGCCTCTGCTGTCTGTCCCCTTCAGTCCGAGACGCTGCACTTCTGCAGAGACCACAGTCCCGGAACCCTCGCAGGTCTGCTGGGAGTGTGGTGGGGTCCGTGCCACTAGAGCGGAGAGCTCTCCCAGGCCTCTCCTGGACATGATGCCCCGCCCCCTGCCGGCCTCGCTGAGATGGCCACGCGCACCAGGAATCCCGCACCCAAGCCCATACAGCAAAATGCTCTCCACCCACACTGGGCCTCTTTGGAGCACAGCTGCCCAACAGTGAGTCTTTTTCTAGCTTTCGTATTAGATTTTTAAATTTTGTTTTTGTAATTTGGATAGGCTGAGATTTTCTCCAGTCACTAACTACTGTCTTTTATCTCTTCCCTCTTGCATTTTACTACATTCAGCAAGGGAAGAGCAGGCCACACCATGAACGGTTTGCTTCGAAATCCCCTCCACTAATTATCTAAGTTCATTGCTTGGAAGCTCCCCTTCCCACGCATCTGGAGGACACAACGAGGCCACATGCTCTGCCACGATGTAACAAGGACCCCCTATCCTCCAGCTTCCAATCACATGACCTGCATTTAGCTCTGAGCCCTCCCCAGAGGCGGCTTCAGCATTCACGTGTCCACCGACAGTCCCCACAGGAAAACTCCAAAGACCCTCTCTCTAAACAGGCAATATTCATAGATTTGGGGGATCAGGACATAGAACTATCTTTTGGGGGGAGCACCATTCAATTCCATACTCCTCAGGAGTGTGTTTGCAGCCCGCAGCCTCCAGGGATGACAACCCCGCCCTCCAGGACAAAGAGCAGGCTGGCTGACTTCTTGCTGTGACAGAAATAGCAGGTTTCCCAAGCACAGTCCTCCTTTCCTGAGATGCACCTGCTGCGTGTGCCCACGTCCACGTGGACCCCTCCACCTAACCCCCTTGTGGGGGCACAAAGGGAACTGACGGCTCGTGCCTGAGCTCATGTGGACTGCTGGGATCTGAGTAATAAAGCCCTTCGTTGCTGACTCAGCCACCTTGTGTCTGTCCGCACCCACGAAACGGTGACAGGCTCGCGCATGAGCTTGTGCACAGGGGAACACTCAATGCCAGGCCTGACAGTGGAGAACAAAAATCTCTGCAGTCTGCACACTGGGGGCTGGGTGACAATGAACATGGACCCTTCCTGAGAGCTTGGAGAATTCTTGGGAGGGCACTATATTTTCCTAGAAGGGTGGCACACGGATTTGAACAAGCATTATTTCAGTGCTGAGAAGCAGAGAGCCTCCAGCTGACATCTAGGTAATAATTTGCTGCTCAATGATTGGTTGCCACTATTTTCTTTCACAGTACACACATGTACCATTCCCTTGACAATCTCCACATTCACATCACGAAATACGCGCATCCCTTCCATGCCCGGAAACGAACCCATTTATATGTTATCACGCCAAAGGGGGTGTTATGGATGGATTGCCTCCCTCCCAAATGCATACGTTGAAACCCTAACTCCTGATGTGACTCTGTTTGAAGACAGGACCTTTAAGGGGGTTAAAAGAGGTCATCAGGTGGGCCCCTAACCTGAGAGCACTGGCATCCGTGTGCGAAGGGGGAGTGGCAATGCGGCGCTTGCACGGGGACAGGCCACCCGAGCACCGTAAGAGGTCATAGTCTGCATGTCGGGAAGAGAGACCTCACCAGAAACCCACCCAGTGGCCCTTGTTCCGGGACTGCCATTTCCAGGGCCGTGAGAAAACAAATTTCAGTGGTCACAGCCGCCACACGGTGCGCGGTGTTTTGTTCAGGCAGCTCCAGCAGATGACGCAGGAGGAATCAGATCACAGCAGAAGATCTCAGTGTACCGCTGTGAGTTTCAGAGATAACTCTGCCAGTACGGAGAATACAGGAGAGCTACATGCTAACACCAGTTACATCACTAAAGGTGCATATTTTGTGTGGGAGGGTTCTGTGACCTGGAAAGTAAGTGCCTCCAGGCCGAGGGCCATGGCACAGAGGCCAGTGATTTGCGGCACTGTCCCGTTGCTGCCTCACAGGCGGTGGCCATCAGCAGAAGGCCGCTGTCGTCGCTTTGTAAGCCCATCTGGTATGAGGCAGAGCTTTGTAACCACTCCGCAGGTTCCCTTTTTTATCAGGACGCTGCAGGGTGGGCAGCTACCTGGCAGACTCGCTGTGTCCCCTCGGCCCAGAGGACTGGGAGGACCAGCAGGGACAGCAGCTCCTCCAGTTATCACTTTCTTCCCCAGTTCCTCCCCTGGGAGCAGAAAGCAGCATTCAGGAGCCCAGCGAGGCAGTGGCTGCTGAGTGACGTGCTGAGTAATAGCAAGACCTGTGTCACAGGCCCGAGACCCGGTGTCAAACCACAGGCTGACTGCATTCAGCGTTTCCTCTGTGATGGACACTTCTCTGTGGGCTTTGGGTCGCTGACTCCATTGCGATTAGACAAAGCCTGGAAAAGTCTCTGCCCAGTGCCTAGCAAACAATGAGCACTTCATAAAAACTCTCCATTCTGCCTCTTACTCTTAATCTTACTCTTAAGAGGATAGCATGCTTCTTGAGAAATATTAAAAGGCATAGCACCCTCAGCTCTAGCAAGGCAAGCGTATCCAGAGTCCATTTCCATGGAAGTTCCCGAGCCCTGAGCGATGGACTAGACGGGCCCCTGGCGCTGCCTTTGGCTGAGCATGCCCAGAGCACACCGCCAGAGGCAAGGAAACACTATCAGCCCACAGACCCCGCAGGAAGCCATAGCAGCAGGAAGCTGGGTCACTTAGAACCTGACTTGGCAACTAAGAAAATAGGCTTGAAACTCAAAAGCGCAGCTAATCGTTACCCGGAATGTGCATGGCAACGGAAAACAGTCATGGGCCACGTCGCATCGTGGGGACACACACGTAACCACAGGAACTCCTTTTCAAGAGCATCCTCTCTGAAGAAAGGACAACCCTGCCACCCTCCTGCAGAAAGCCGGCCCCCTCCACTCAAAAAAACAGAAAGACAACTGAACTGGAAATAATAGGCTCCCAGGGAATGACCACACCATGGGCCCAGATCTGCGCTCTGTGGCGGCTGGTTTATGGCTTTGGCTCTTTAAAGAACCGGGCGGTGCAAAGCCTACAACACAGAAGGGCCTTCACAACTGCCACCGCTGCAGGGACACAGTGGGGTGGCCCTTCCCTTGCTTTCATTGAGAAAGAAAAACGCCGTTTTTCTTTAAAGCCTTTGTGTTGAGTGTCAAATTTTACATTCAGGAAGGACCAAGGTGTCACTGTTCTCCTCCACAGGTGACGTGAGGGATGGAGAGCAGAGATCTACAGGCTGCCCTGAACTCCGAGGTGCCGCTGCATCGGACACTCCCCTCCCACTGTGTGACAGGCACTGCGCAGGTCCCTCAAAAATGGATGTTGATAACATGGATGAACATCCAGTTTACAGACTTAAAAAAATAACATCGCATATGTGTCCACCAGGCACAAAACCCATTTTCATCCATAATGCCACTCGACCCTCCCCATAGGAGCCGTCTGCCTATGACGTACCCACCATCACCCAGAAAAACGGCACTGAACTCGCTGTCCAGACCTGGCGTTCTTTCTGTGATGCGTGAACATTACGTATGCTCAATGCACGCTTGTTTCATGCAGTGGCTCTCTGCTGGGGACGGTTTTGTCCATCGGGGGCACTGGGTAACATCTGGACACAGTTTGGGTGGCCACACGGTGTGTGGGGAGGTGGCCCTTGGCACCTCCCGTGAGGAGACCAGTGATGCCCCTCAACTTTCGGCAATGCACAGCCCACCCCACTGCCACCTCCCCACCTCGACTCCAAACGTCAGCAGTGCCGGTATGGAGCTGCTCTGGTCTCAGCAATTAACTGTCATGTAAGCGCCACCCAGGTGGTCAGGTCGCTGGGGTGGCTTTAACGCATGCCTGGGAATTCATGACAAGACAGTCTTCCGGTCAAGAGCCAGCGTGAGTCTCCTCCCAGGACCCAGGTGGGACTTTGGGATGGATGTGCCCACAGATGCAGCTGCGTGATTCCTGAGTCAGGTTAGGACAGGCCATGCAGCCGGGCACACGATGGGATCACATGGAGAGAGAGAGAGCCGCCTGCCCCCGGGCGAGTGGGCCAGGAGACCTGAGTCGGACCTGCGCTGGCAAGCTATTGTTTAAGTTCCACTTGAGAAGCCACGAGAGACAACAAACGGTGGCATGTGAAGCCGAGAAGCTTCAGGGTGATCGGTCACAAGGCAATAGCTGAGCGGAACAGTCTCCAAACTCGGTTATCGAAGTCAGTCCTCTGGCAAACAGAACGTCTTCTTGCTCTCCAGGAAGGGTTCTAACCCCTGGAAGTAGGGACATTTTAACTAGGGGACTGTAAGCAGCCCATGGGAAACAGGGGCAAGGGCGCTTTGGTCAAAGAGAGTTTAGAAGAAGGGCCCAAGAGCAGCCTGCACGGATGCAAAGCACGGCGCGGGCCGGAGCCCTGGCCTTGCGTCCTTTTGGAACCCAGTTCCTATAAAAACGAGGCGAGTGCTAGATGATCTCCCGAGGTTTCATCTAGTCCTAAGTTCTAAAGCATCCTAACCCGCGCCGAGTTTTCAAAAGACAGGCATTTTCGAAGGGTAACAACACATGTACCCTGATGAGTAGAAAGGATGAGACTGAAAATAAATAGGAAGCACCACTTTTCAACCACCAAACTATAAAAAGTGTTTAAAAGCTACAAAAACTAAATTAAAATCTCATGTTGGAGAAACTGGTACATCCACATGTTACTGATGACTATGCCGTTCAATATGCTTCAGGAACTAAAAAGCACACAATATCTTTGACCCAGTAATGCCTCTTCTGGAAAGCATCCAAAAGGGAAAGAAAAGCAAAGAAAAAGCTTCTTGCACAGCGATATTTATAACCACCTTATTTACAGTCGGGGGAAGGGCCCACAGGAAACAACCTAAATATCCAACAATGAGACGGCAGCACCCACAGCACAGCAGGATGCGTTAACGCACAGGCACAAATCCAGAGCCCGTGTGGAAAAGCACACACAAAAGATAGGATCTGGAAACAAGTAAACCACTTACGTTCATGTAAATGGTGAGCAGGTCTGTGAAAAAAATCACACTTACACATCAGCACATCAAAGAAAAGAAATACAAACATTTCTTCAGTTATGATGAATATGCAGCATGTGTCACTTTTTCTATAAAGTGTTAAAGTATTCTGCTTTGTAAAGAAAAGTTTCGATGCACTGAAATTATGAATCAAGTTTAGTGTTTTTATAGGGTAGAACTCGAATCTCAATTCTAATTTATTTTTATTTTAACATAGTTTTTAGCAATTATTTTCTGGGCCCTTATATATGCTAGGTCCTGGGAATGTCAGGTGACAGTAAAGAAAACGAGGCTGCGGATGAGAAATGGCGCTACTTTGTGAGAACAGAACAGAGGGCTCAGAACGGGACGGGGGAGACGTGTCTGCACTGTCCCAGCACCTCGGCAGCTGCCCATCGCGTTCTCCTAGCGAGACATTTCAAGGTGACGGAGAAAGTGTTCAAAAGCAAGCACTCTGTTGAGTGAAAAACATCACCTGAAAGAACATTTCAGCAAACTCAGGCAGACCTGCCAATGGCAACCGCTTACACCCACTGGAAGGGAGTGCGCCCAACTGCAGCTGGGCGTCCGCGCACAGAGTGTGCCTTTGCGCGGTGGCCCTGGGAGCTGTCGCGTGTGTAACCCGCAGTCATCATTCAGCCAACAAAGCGCCACCAGCACGAGCAAAGGAGACCTTGGGCCTGTCTTCTCTGAGTCTGCTGTCGGGAGGAATTACAGCCCACGACACAGGCGGCTGACACCAAAGGGGACAATAGCCTCAAAAGGGTCCACCACGAGGGCAGGTCACCTTAACTGGCTTAGGGGATAGGAAGCCTTGCTGGATGCGTGGGCCTCAGTGAGACTGAGACCTGAGTGACGACAGACTAGGGGGCGGGGGCTACACTCTGTTTCAGAGAGAACACGGGCCAAGGGGGGGGACCGAGGTGCGGGACCCTGAAAGGGGGTTAGGGTCGCGTCACTCTTGAACCGTAACAAGACAACGATAAAACGACACTGATATATTAAAGTCTGATTATTTGGGGGCAAAAAGTAAATACTGCGATAGTAAAGGGGTGTCTTAGTAACTATGTGCTGAGGCCTGAATGTCGGTGTGCACCCAACTTCCTGTGTGGATGGACGTGCTCGCCCCGACAGATGCTGATACTAGGAAGTGGGGCCTGTGGGAGGGGCTTAGGCTTTGCCCTCTTGGAAGGGATTATTAGTGCCTTATACACGGGGGTCCAGAGGGACCCCCAGCCCCTTCCACCCCTCGAGGACAGAGAAAAAGGTCTGCTGTGACCCCGGAAGAGGGCTCTCACCAGAAGATGACCACACAGGCAGCCCAGTCTTGGACTTCCCAGCACCCAGAACTCTGAGAAGTCAGTTTCTGTGTTCATAAGCCACCCAGTTACGGTAGTTGGTTATAGTAGTCCAAATGGACTAAAATACTATAGTATCTGCATAAATTACTTATTTAATCGCCTTTTCATTTGGGCTGTGCATTCCAGGTTTGCACTGAAAGGAAACCTATGAAGATCACATACAAGGATCCCAATTTCCAGGCCCGAGTTTTAATATTGTTCCCCCCGGGGAACAATATTAATAGAGACACAGAACACTGTGTCCATTATTCTGAAATTCTGTGCATTAGCACTCAGATTATGGTTCTGAAGAGGTTATTTGATCTGGAAGGTTCAATGTCCATATTCTAACAAGTGCTCTGGAAGTCACGTGGATGCGGACCTGAGGGGACAGGAAACAATTGGGGACAGAGTTATCTGAAGGAGCCACCCAGAAGCCAGCCTGCGTCAGCCTGCTTTCCCACATGGTATCCATGGAAATGGGGTCACGCCTGCCCAAAGACAGACAAAGGCCACTGTCAGAATGAATCAGGGGATGACAGCCGCCAACGTCCAAGGCATCCAGGGGCATAGTAAGTAGCTCGGCTCGTGCTCTTCAAAGCCCAACACAGAGTAATCTCTCTCAGGGACGCCACAGTGCCCATCACTCTGCTCTCTCCACTGCCCGGTGCCAACGCCAGCCTCGTTTTCACCGGAAGAGCCTTCTAGCCATCCGGGGTTACGTGCGGCTTCTGTGGGGAGAGCTGTCTGTCGTCGGCCATGGCACAGGAATTTCCGCTGGCAAAACCGCACTGTTTCCACGAGCTGTTGGGCACCAGGACAGACAACTCTCTCCAAGGAAGGAAAACACGCCTGAAACTTACCCACAGCCCCAACATGCACTGGGCCTGGAAGTGTCAGCGAACTGTGCGGCGTTTGTGCCGGCTCACAAGTGCCATCCACACGTGCAAGAGTCAGCAGGCGTGGAGCGGGCGCAACCCTGGAGTATGAGCACTTCGAACGCATTAGAACTTTAATGAAATGATGAAGAGATGTTCCTTTCTTTTCTAACTTACATGATTGATGAAAATGTTTGAGAGTGTTTCAAAACACCACGGAGTCACACACACAGAACACCAGGCTTTACTGTTTTACTGGTGCAAACTTCCGAAGCCCACACCAATCCTCTGTGCCGTGTAGGACTATGATTTCTAAGCAGACTACTCTGAGGATCTGTCCTCTCCGGACAGAGGAATCAAGAGCTTAACTGGAGAAACCCAAGTATGCAGCTCTAGGACTTTTCGTTTTAGGGAGATCTGGTTAAAGCACTGGTGTTGCCCGCACCGCCGGAACCGGAACGCCATTCCAGATCACACATCCGAACGACAGCGCCGAGCTCTGTCATCACAACTGCTTCAGGGTGGGAGTGTGCTCGGAAACACCACCATGTGCCCGCCTCCTCCCCAGCCAGGCTCCGCCCTGGAGGGCGAGAGGTGCCTGGCCCGCGCTCCAGGGCTGTCCCCCTTCCCAGGCCCTGGCCAACCCCAGCCCCACCTTCCTGCTGGTCCTCTCTGGTTCACAGCCCTGCACCTCCTCTGTCTCCCTGCAAAGACTCAGCTTCGGCTTCTCATCTGTTGCTGCGGGTCGCCCAGCTCCCCTCTCCTTCCCTGGTCAGGACCTTTCTGCAGAGCCCAGGGCTCCCCCTGGCCCGCCCCCACCCTATTCCCTATTTGGGGCCCCGCCATGTACACAGGCCTCAGTGGAATTTCCAAACGTTACAAGTGTGTCATGTGCAACCGCAAGTGACAGAGTAAATAAAATCTCATTATGGTCGTTTGTATGCACGTCTCTTCCATGTGTGTCTGTTCCAGGCAATGGCTCCCATCTTGTCCCTCTAGCCACTCCCATCCTTTGCCCCCAACTGCGCTGACCCACGACATTTCCGCCCCTGCTCTGCCCCCCAACAGCTCGCTGCCCTCTGGGTTCTATGTTGTCACTCCTCGCTAAGGCAGCCACATGGCTGGAAGTGTGTGAGGAACTTGAACCTACTGACCGGCACTCACACCAGCTCCATGTGCCCCGCCTCCCGGTCTACTGTGCTGGCTCCTCCTCTCCCTCGGCTGCCCTCTTCCTCCCACTCTGGTCAAGGCGTCCGCTAGTCTTTCTGGGCCTGACTCAACAGCACCATGTCTTCTTTTACTCTCCAGACACCTAAATCTGTGCCCGGCCTCACCTTCTCCCCGTATGCACATCACTGTCCGCTAACTGCGCATACACGCCTGGATGTCTCGCACTGACCTCATCAGTCACCTTTCCCACCTAACCTGCCTTCCTTCAGCACCGCCTGTCTCGGTGAATGGCGCCCCGCTGAGCCGTCCACTTCAGACACCGAGGCTTCAGCTCTATCTCCCCCTTCTCGTTGCCACCACGGCAAGTCAACCACCGAATCCTGGCCATTCTTCTTCAATATCTTTCAAGTCTGTCCCCTGCTGTCTCTCCCTGTGGCCTTTACCTGCACATTGATCGCCATCACCCCTCAATGTGTGCACTCAACCAAAACTAAAATGGGAACCCACTCTTCTCTAAGTGGCCTTGGTGACTTCAGCGTGGCCTCTCCATTCAGCCCAACACCCTCCCTGCTGCCAGTGTGACCTGCGTAAGGAGCCAGTCTGGTCATGTCCCTTTAGAACCTTCCACTGTCCTCTGGATAAAGTCCAGCTCCTCAGCATGGCTCACGGGTCTGTCATGGTGGCGCCTGCTCGCCTCCACGTCTCTCAGCCTTCACCCTCTGTGAACACCTGGAGCCATGTGTCCTGGGCAGAAGCACCTTCTCCTTCCCTGGGCAAGCATCTAAACCCCCTAGGTTTAATAGGACACGTGGATCCTGCTTGTGGTCACAGAGCTCTGTACCTGACAGTGCCACACCATTGCTGGCAGCCCTTGTAAAAGGGGGCACCCAGCCCTGTGACCCCTGAGGTCCTTCGCAGCAGATGGGAAATGTAACAATTCTTTCTCGACCCTGTGAAGGCTTCTTTGGACACTTCACACTCAAATGTGTCACAGTGATCTTCTCCATCCTCCAAACTCCACGTTTAGTTTTAGACCACTCATTGGCAATTAATTATAGGTGACCCTGTGACATCTATTATAATATGGAAACTCTTCGTATGTTATATCTCTATGTTATATGCACAAACAACACAACATAACAAAAACAACCTAAATTTTAAATTAGATGGAAGTTTTTAAAGACACCACGAGATAAGACGGCTGTAAATTTCAAGAATTCCGAAACTGGAAAAATGGTGAAAGACCCACATTCTTTCTATCTTCCCCTGAGGACAATATATTGGCTCTATCCTCAGGCCAGCTGACACTGCAGCTGCAGGATGACTGTAGCTGCCCCAAGCTTCATGTCTGGATCTGACAACATGTTTCTTAAGAGTGCCTCTCTCAGCAATGAAAAAGATTTCCTCAAAGTCCCGGAGCAGATCCCCCTCCACGTCTCATCGGCCCAAACTGCACTACATGCCCCTGTCTAAATCAGACCCTGCGAGAGGTACAGGGCCACCAGGACTGCCTCGTCCAATCACTGGTCAGTGTCCCTGGATCTCCCAGCTGAGGGGGCGGGGTTAACCCAACAACTGGACTCTGCCGGAAGGGATGATGGCAGGATGCAGCGCCAGTCAGGACCCCATCAGGGCTGAGCCGAGGTCCTTCTCTCGCATCTGCACTGTTCTCTGGTGGACTGAAGCCTCTCCCACCAGGGTTCAAGTCGCCTTTGGGTCCACACTGGGCGGGCACGCTGCCTGCGTACAGCAGTCACTGCGTAAAAATCTGCTTGGACGCCAGGTTTTGGAATTTGCTGTGGCCAGGTCAAAAGAGCAGCTGCGGGCCATCTGCAGGACTCTCTTCCGGCTGCAGCACCTAGAGTTGTCCCGGGCTGTGTGGTTTCAAGATTCTTGTCTCCAGGGAGCTGCTCTTCTGTGCGTTTTTCATGGTAAATCATCAGTCACCATAACAGATGAAACAAACAGGCAAACCACAAGCCCCCCACATCTTTGATGTGGTGGTCACAGCGCTTCTTCCTCTTTCATGCTGAGCCTTTCAGCAATGTCTCCAGCAGGGATGACAGCCAGGGCTGCCCCTGGTGACTGTAGTGGGAACATCCACCTGATGTTAGGATGACACTTCTGGTGCCACATATGAAAATCTTTGTTTTTTAAATTATTTTTATTGATTTGAGAGGGAGACATCGATCTGTGGTTCCACCTCATTGGTCAGTTCTTGTCTGTGCCCTGACCAGGGATCGAACCCACAACCTTGACGTATGGGGACGATGCTCTAACCAACTGAGCTACCCAGCCAAGGCTGACAGTCTTTACTTTTGACACACTGGCGGAGTGTGTCTTTATTTTGCAGAATGTCTAAAGTTCATCGTGAGGAGCTCATTTCTTTACAGTCACACACTTTCTGCCTTTGCACCTGCCCACGGCGGTTAGCACAGGGAGACAGCAGCAGTCAGCACCCACTATGGAGGGAATTCACTCAAAGTGACACACCCACTGCCTCTCGGTGTTGAAATCTACCTGTGGTCACCTCCCAACAAGGTGGTACAGGCAACACTGGAACTTCAATTGGTTAGAACTGAGGGGGCACGTTGCTAATATTTCAGCAGTTACTTCCATACCTGACTGTACATCAGAAACGTAACTGTTTTTAAATACTAAAGCCTGCACCCTGATCCATTATTTAAATCAAACAGGCTCATGAACCAGTGTGTAACAGAGCAAAGCTCAGTGAGGTTGGGCAGTGGTAGCTGGGGGACCATACGGGAGGGTGGTCTTGGGCAGGTCCCAGAAATGAGAGATGGCCTCAGACTTTCCTTTTTGTTATAAAAGAAAAACTTCCTCACTTGATCACTTTGCTTGGGGCTGTTTCTTCTAACACAAGACGATGGTGTGTTGCAAAGGGGTGAGAGAAAAGGAAGAAGGCATCAAGGCAGGGAAGGCAAAGAGAACAGTCTGGAAAATGTGCTAAACTAACTACGGTGCAATTGGGTGCAGTCAGGTCCCAGAAAGTGTATAAGGTGTGTATATATGGCCTTGGGGGGGGTGCTGTGTATACACAAGTGTAGTGTGGGTGCCTCCATGTGTGAGCAGGGCGGGTGTGATAGAGGAAAGGCTGAATAGGTAGGTACTCTGTGGCCAGATGGCGAAGGGCTTTCTCTGGACCTGCCAAGAAACTTGGACTTTCCCCTCCCCAAGATGGGGAGCCACCAAACATTTGAAGCAAGGGAGTGACTGGATACAGATCAGTGTTTAGAAAGATAACATGGGACAATGAGGAGACTGGGCGGGAGGGATGAGAGACAAAGACAGGAAAACCAGTGCAAAGCTACTGTAGTCCACACACACACACACACACACACACACACACACACACACTAACCCAGGGCCTGACGTGGATGGTACAGCATGGGGCACTCGGGCTGGGGAGAAGGGACAGAACTTGGAGGTTGGAGATAGGCTGTGAGGTCAAGAACAAGGCAAAGACTCCTGATTTAGTGTTTGCAGGGACGGCGGCCATCAAACAATAGAAGAGCAGGGTTCAGAGGACAGGCTCTGACTTCCGTGGAGGACATGTTGAGTGTGACACTCTCAGGGAACGTCCAGGCAGAGAGGCTGGTGGCCAAGGGAAACACTGCTCGTGCTCGGGGAGTCAGCACAGAAGCCTGGTCGGGATGCTGGCTTACACTGTGACTGGCCCGGAGAAAATGCGTGGGATGGAGAGGAAGATCCAGGGTGGAACTTTGCAAACTGCACCCAGGACTGGGCCAGACGCGAGCGCCAGTGGAGGGCACAAGGAAAGAACAGCCAGGGAGGCGAGAGAAAAACCAGAGGATGGGAGCCGGCGGTGGAGGCTGCTTCTGGAGGCGAGTGCCACCAGACGTGTTGAAAGGACGTGCTTACCAGGAGAGCAGCGAGAGCACTTGTAGCCTGAGGGGGAACGAGGGAGAGGACTGGAAAAGAGTCGGCGGTGGGCACCAGAGGTGGTGAGCGAAGGAGACCTAGAACCCGGAGGAGATGGTGTGAGTGACCTCACGCATTTCACAGCGACGCTTCCCTTGCCGCTCGGGACCTGTTTGCTGCTGTGGGTTATCCAGGCCTCTGTGGTCTTTCCTGTCCATCCCCAGCCAGCCAACGGCCATCGTAGCTGCAAGAACCTAACGGAACCCGGATCAGCGGAAGGTGAGAACTCCGGAACTGAACTACAAGCACTGCTTTTCCTAGACTCCCGGGAGACGGGTTACGGAACGTGAGCCTGAATCTGGGCTAAAAACAACGACTGAGGGTTTTATGTCTCTCCAGTGATTAGCACGTATGCTGGAGGGGATGCAAGATGTATAAACACACGCATATGTCATTGACATTTTAGTTTCTGGTATGTATTTAGGTTACATGATGGTACATGTACACAGTTCATAAACAACTATACTCGTGGGTTGCAAAGATGAACCCTCAACAATTTTATACCGATAGGGAAATGCCATACACAAGTTTGGCCGCCACGGACCTAGAGATTTCAGTTATTCGCGTTCATCTTGGATATTCACAGGACCCAAAAATGCTGCTGCTTCCCGAGGAACCTCCACTAGTGTCCCAATGGCAAAGCTTTGTCATGACTGCCCTGGGTTAGGGGAAACCCGTTCCCTGAGAATGCAAACAGCTGGAGCAGAAGGAAGAGAGAGCTACACATAGGGTTTCACTGGGGTCGTTGTGAACCTCCTCTAATTGCTCACATGGAGTTGTCCTCATGAGCGAACTGGAGTCCAAACCTCTGCCCTGACTTCCTGCCTCGAAGCAGCACATTCCACAAGAGCGTTCCTCTCTTCACTGCTCTGTCAAAGGCAAGCCTCGACTTCTCCTCAGAGATGAGAAAGTGATGTTATGTTTCCATAGCTTCGGTTAATAATGGGTAATTAAAGAGGACGAAAGGCTTGGAATTCAGTGTTTATTAGCTCTTGAGAAGGTTGTCGCATGGCAGGGCCTGATGTCCCATGTGAAGCCAACTTTACCTGAAACCCCCAGGGTTTCAGGGTTGGTGGCCCCTCAGAACACCCCCTGGGAGGGGGGGTCAGGAGAGAGTGTCTGAGCACCAGACGCAGGTTAAACAGGAAATCTGATGATGCCTATTTTTGCTGGCCATGGGAATACTGAGGCTCTTTCTCTGTTCTCTCTGGCGTGAGAAATGGCTCTGGGCTCAGAGGGATTAGGTTTCTTCCACCCTAAGGGATAGCCACCCGGTAAGTGCCTCAAGGGAGGGCAGCTTAGGACATATTTACATTAACCTCTTTGTAAAAACGTTTGAAAATCAGAGGCCATATATCTGTTTTGATGGCTGATCAATCTACAAAATACACATGGGAATCCACCTCACCCCCCACGCCCCCCAAGTAAAGGAAAGTCATTAAAGTTCACACTGGGCTCTGCGGAAGGTCTGGGGAAAGTACTCTTGGGGCGCGAGGGTGGCGCAGCGGCCCGGCACCCCCAGCCTCACTTCCCAGCGCGGGGCGAAAGGAGACGGGCGAGGCGCGGGCCCCGCTCGCCGCCCTGCAGTTGGAGCTGCCGCAGCGTCAGTTCTCTTGTTGTGGCGCCAAGATCGAGAAAGTGGAAAGAACTCTTCCTGGCCCCAGCTTACAGTCGTTGAACAGGCGGCGTTAGAACAATAAGAGGAAGGCAGGAGGGAAGGGGGAATTTCCCGCTGCCGAGTACCTAAGAGGCGCTTCGTTTTTCTGTTCCCTGCGGCAAGAAATACCAGTGCTGCGTCCTCAAGAAGTGGGGGCACCAGCACACGCTTGGGGTGAAAAATCAGCATCTGCAGCGCCCGGGTTCCCGCACAGCCACAGGCATGGCTCTGAGGAGCAGCAGGCTGCCGCCCGGGACGCACAGAAACCCCGGCCCGGGTCTAGCGCGGCACCTGTGTAACCTCCGGCACTCGCCCTCCGGACACGCTCACGCCCACTGTCTGTGCACAGGTGTGTGCCTGCGCGGTTGCCTAAAATCAGAGCTCACACTGACTTGACTTTGAAGGGTGCTTAACGGACGGTGAGTCTGTCCTTTGTGGGGACACCAGGCGGGGCAGCGTGGATGAAAGTCTCTCCACCCCGCCTCGGATGGCTGGGAGCCTGGGTCCACGTGGGGTTGGAGCGGAGACGCGCGCTGCTTGCGCCCGGGTCCCCACGACGCGTCCCCCGGCCGCCCCTGCGGAGCACAGTCCTCGCTTACCTTGAATGAGCAACAGCACCAGCCGCCGTGGCGCGGTCCCCGTGTGTCCTGACTGCATCCTGCGCCTGCCCCGGGGACTGTAACTGCTCGGGGACTGCAAAGGGACCCGAGAACCCCGCCACTCGCCAGAGGCTGTGCAGAGGACTAGGCTCCCGGCCCGGGCGAGCGCAGGGAAAAGTCTCCGGGCGGCTCCGGGGGCGCCAAGGCCCGCCTCGGCCCGCCCCTGGGCCTCGGCGAACACGGATGTGCCCGCCCCGCCCGGCCCCGCCCCGCCCCGCCGCCCGGCCCTCCGGCCGCACCTGGGCCCCACGCCCCCGGAAACCGCACCTTCGCTCCACGCCAAGGTCCCAGCCCCAGGGTCCGGAAACCGTGGGGAAGCGGCTGGTGCGAAAGGCACCCTGTCCCGCGCTCGACAGGAAAGCCTGAGCATATGAGACGGGTGACAACTAGCCTGTCCCCACCCCGCCCCCTGGCAGCGGGATGCCCGCTCGCTGGAGACCCCCGGGTCCCCGGGACGACCCTCGCCCTTCTGCAGCCCATGGCGGCTCCTGGCAGGCTGGCGGGCGGGGGGGCGGTGGGTAGGGGCGGGTGGCTGCGCAGTGTGCCGCTGCCCTGCCTTAACCAAGTGGGCGGAAAAGCTGACATAAATAAGCCTGGAACGACCAGGTTAGAAAGAAAATCTGCTCCCAAGCCATGATTATCCTAGGTGACATTTAAGTGAGACCTGCTGCAGGAGTGCGCGTGTGCGTGGGAGAGAGCCTCATTCGCTCCTCTCCTCCGAGACAATAGGGAGCCGAGGGCATCGCTAAGTTTGAGCGGTTCACTCCGAGACGCAGGAGCGGAGCCCACGCAGGAAGCTGTGACCCTGCTCCTGGCCTGTGGGGCGCCATGGCCATTCTACTTGCTTGCGTGGAGTCAGTCTCTATCTGGAAGGAGAACATTCTACCACCGCACGTGGCATTTTTACTTACCACCCTAAGAAGTAATAAGATACTTGCTTTTCTTTAAACCTGACTTTTCCTCCAAAGATTCCTCCAGAAATTCCCAGCATATTCCCGAAACTAGAATTCTTCCGGTGGCTGCTTTTGTGAAGCAATCAAGCATTTTAATAAATTAAACTTAAGGAGTTATTGTCACCCTTCCAAATCTTTGTGGAGCAGGCAGTAAGAGCAGGGAGGGATGCTTAGGATACTGTCGCTGGGAAGCCAAGTGATTCAAGTTGGTGAAATCACTTGGTGAAAATGATTTATTGGTGAAAATTGTTATGCTCCCTTTCACCATGGCCTGGGCTGGAGTCTCGAATTTTTAAAGTCTTAAATTGGTACTGATCAAATATTACTGCTTCTAATTATGACCGTAAACTCAGTACCTTTGAACCCAAAATGGATAGCCCTCAGTTGTTTCCTGTCTTCTTATCTGTCTGACTAACTCTACTTACTAATCCTGACAAACACCGGCGGGCCTTTCTTCTGACCTGGCGCTGCCACTCACCGGCTTACTAAGACCTCAGCTGTCAATCACCTGGGAGCTCTGGGGTGGCCGCTGGCTAACCCCGCGCCACACCCAGACCCCTTTCTTGCAGGAAGTCAGACAGGTTTCAGGGAGATGAACAGATCGCTCCTTGGACTCACTGGAATGTGAGAGCATGCTCCGAACAGACTATGTTTGGGGGGCAGGAGAGCTCCTTCCCGTGAGTCAGGAGTCGGAGCTTTGTCTTTCGGTTCTGGAGACGGCAATGCACCCTTTTTTGGCTTTTGTGCTCAGAACTGGACAAATGAACATTTCGCAGGCACGGGGACGAAAGAAATCAGGAGTTAGATTTTTTCATAGTGGACAAACATTTCAAATTTCATGATCAACTCTGGTTCCACATTAATTTTAAGAGTGTGAGGGGTTCCGGAGATGAAAGTTCAAGAACACCTGCTTTAAAGTTTCTAGGTGCTGTCCTCCCTGGGTCCCACTGTGCTGGGCCCCACGTGCAGGGCAGGAAGTGAGAGGATCAGGGAGGGCTTCACAAACTCTTTGGTCTCAGGGGCTCTTTACACTCTTAAAATTATTGAGAATCTCTTGGGTGAATGTATTTAAAATGCATTTTATATATGTTCATAGATGTATATGAGAGATGGGATATTATTCAGCCATACAAAGAAGGAAATCCTGCCATTTACGATGGCATGAACGAACCCGGAGAACGTTATGCTGAGTTGAATAAGCCACGTGATCTCACTGATGTGTGGAATCTACAAAAGTCTGCTCGTGGTGCGGACAATAGCAGGGCGGAGACCTGGGGCTGGCAGTAGGGGAAATGCCGAGGCACTGGTCTTCGGGAATAAACTTTCAGCTCTGCGCTGAGTAAGTTCTGGGAATCTGATGTGCAGCGTGGTGACTATAGCCAACAATACTGTGCTATGTACTTGGAGTTTGTAAAGAGAGTAAATCTTAAGTGGTCTCATCACACACACACACACACACACACACAGAGTAACTATGTGAGGTGGTAGACGTGTTCATTAGCTTGATTGTGGTAAACATTTCACATGGATGTGTATATCAAACTGTCACTTTGTACATTTTAAATATGTAAACTTTTTCATTGCCAGTTACAACTCTATACTGCTGGAAAAAAACACTGAGGATCGCAAAGAACTTTTGTTTATGTGGATTATTTCTACCAATGCTCACCAAATAAGAAATTGAAACAGATAAATTTTCCAATATTTATGTGTTAATTCCTTAAAATAACAATAAGGCTATTATGTGTTAACATAAAAGCATGTTTTATGCAAAATAACTTTTTTTCCCAAAACAAAAAAATTCACGAGAAGAATTACATTTTTTGCCAACCTTTTAAATGCCTGCCTAGAAAGAAACACTTGTATTTTCAGATCTGCTTCTGTATTCAGTCTGTTCTGACATGTAGTTTCAATGAAACTACATGAGTTATTCTGGTATCATACAGATGTGTAATTGGAAACATAGGACATGATTGTGGATCTCTGTGCCCAGCCACCAGAGTCTTAAGAATCTGTATAAAGTTCTTAATGGGGTTCAGTCACATAGAGCACCCAGATGGTCCCAAGCACCCATTACTCTCTTGAGGCTAATACCTTGACGTGGCTCCTGGTGGGGGAACAGGGGGCAGAAGGATATTCCAAAGACGGGAAACGATAATGAGGCTCTGATTGCCTGGGTTGACCCGTAGTTACATCTTCTTGATGACCTCCAACATCGGGTGCATTAAAATTCACTGGCCTATTGAGCACTTTATGTAGGTCTTTTGCCCATATAAGATTTTGTCCCTTCGTGTATTGGTCATTTGGAAAATATCGGTTTGAGTTACACAGATCTTCCAACTGTTGATACATTTCAGGACACAATATCAAAAAGTCACGTTACTACCTATCTCCTCAGAAAAGTCTTCCCATGTAGGGATACCATCAAGCTCATGCTGGTGGGTACACACTTTTCGAAGTTCTCCTTCTCATTAGAAAGCTTGAACTTGATCGCTGGCAACACACGCCATTGGTTGTTTTGTTTTAAATGAAAAGCCCACTTTGTTCATTTTTGAGAAATGCCTGTCAAATACGTCACAGTTCTCTTTCTAAATGCAGAGTTGATCTGCTGAAAGTCTTTCCAGGTCTACAGAACGAAGTTCAAGTACCTGAGCATTTAAACTCCTGGTGAACCCAAACCTGACCCTGCAGTCTCTCCCTCCATTCACCCTTCCTGTGCACTATACTCAGGCCAGATTCACCTAACTACTGACTCCATTGTCCATTCTTCTCTGCTAATTTCTTAACTACGTTTATGTCTAGAATGTCTTTCTCCCTTTTCTCCATTTCTTAAAAGGCTCCATTCTAATTTTACTTCATCTGCCAACCTTTCCTATCCCCTTTATTCAGAACCACTTTTTTCTTTCTTGGCTCCTGACTCCTCTAGTTTAAGAAAATCCTATTTTTGTACATATTATGGTATGACTTGGGTTTAATTATAAGTGTGTGTTCCACTTCTCACTTAAATGCTGGATCTCTGATATCTTACATGTTTATATCACAAGAGTTTCGTCTTGTACCTGACAAATGAGCTCCTAACAGCAGTTACTGAATTGAAAAGAACTTTGTAATAGTTCCATATTCTTCTCCCCAGACCTTAGAAGGGCAGTGAATGTGAAATTCCATACAAGTCCTGGAAATTTTGAAATGAAGTAACCAGGGGACTTCTCAAATGCTACCCAGTAAATCGATGACAAGGCTGAGTGACTCGCAGGATCCATTGTGCCTGACTCACCCACAGGTCTCCCGGCAGTGGTTGTGTTGCATCATGTCCAAAAATAAAAGAGAAACTCTTTTTCCAGGTTGGAACACCTGGCAATATTATCAGTGTAAAAACAAACAAAACAAGTAAGAGTAGCATCTCTGTTGCCCAGCTCCCTGGTTTGTTCACACGCCACAGTCTACCCCGCCTTGCCCACTAGCCCTGCCAGGGCTGACAGTTCTTACTGGTCGTCATTGTCCTCACTCCTGAAGTGACAGACATGCAAGCAATCTACCTGTTCTGCCCATAGGTCATACCGAGTTTGCCATGATTCCCTCCAGAACTCACTGACTCAGGTCACCCTGCCTCCCAGGGAGGTGGACTGACACCTGCTTCAAGCCAGACCCCTCAGAGGCCCTCCCAGGGCTGTGGAACTGGGGTACAGAGATAATAGAGGGTCTTTGCTGACACATGGACCAGCAGTTCATGTGCACTTGGGGCCATTTTCCTTAAGGAGCATAGAAAGTGCCACTTTGCAGCTTTTCATACAGAACAGAGATGCAGAGAGAAGAAACCAAGATGCTGAGGCAGGCATGCATGCAGGAGGGAGGGAGGGAAAGAGGGAGGGAGAGGGAAAGAAAGAGGGAGGGAGGAAAGGAGGGAAGGGGGGGAGAGAGAGAGAGCTTGCTTCCATGTTTATTTTTTCCATGTTCTGTTTTCAGCCCTTTGTGAGATCTGACTGCACTTCCTACTTTTACTTCCACGAAATGCCCCTGCACCCCGCTAACATTTTCCCTTTTTCTTTTAATCTAGTTCAAGTAGGTTGTTCTTCTTTATGCCAGCTTACCTTTAAGACATGTAAAGTTCTCCTATGGACAATCCTTGAGGACAAGGAACATGCCTCATCAACTTCTTTTACTTACAGTCCCTAAAACAGGGCCTGACACAGGGTAGATGTTCAATAAACGTTTCACTAATGAATAAACACATTTGTGCAAGTAGCGGTGACAGCGTGATTTAATGAGCTGGACCAGAGGAAAGAAGAAGTTGAGAAGTGTGTCTCTCACAACACGGAAAAGCTCAGTGAAGGGCAAACATTGTTCATCTGTACTTTAGATTTTATTTTGGTAAGAAATGTGTCATGTGAGGGACCAAGCCAGCTGTTTGGCTCTTTTTATTTTCGTTCTCTGGAAAACTTACATGGTTCAGCTAGAGATCAATTATTTTTCAAGGGGAAAAAAATCAATCTAACTCAAGCTGGCTGAAGTCAAAGACTAGGTAATGAAGGGAACGAGGTCATGTTGACGGGCGAGCCCTGCTTCTTCTCACCGACGCAGGTAAAGAATTACAGATCAGCAAATTTGTTAGCATGCGATCGGTTTACTGGTGATCCCTTCCCATGGAAGAGAACAGGACTGGGTAGAGTGAGGGGTGAAAGGCAAAGTTTCAGGGCAAAGCAGGGCGGCAAAAGTAGAAGCGGCTGAAGACCAGGGCAGCCAGAGGCCCAGTGGGTGGCCTGAGAGCCAAGAGAGCCCCGAGCCCCCCTGAGAGAGAGAGAGAGAGAGAGAGAGAGAGAGAGAGAGAGAGACAGACCTTTGTTCTGAGGACTTATATAGTTGGTGGGATAGGAGGGAAAAATTACATATTGATTAACAGGTAAATGTGGTGCCAGCTTTCCTGGGGGGATGTGACTACCCAAACTTAGGTATGTGTGGGGGTCTGTTAGCCCGAATCCTTATCCTGCTCCAGACTCCATTTGTTCACCTTGTCGTAAAACAAATATGTGACAGAAGGCAGTTAATTAAAATTGGGGCACTTTCCAAAGTTATTTATGGGCTCTTTCTGTAAGCATTAGGGACTCCCTCGTAAAACAGAGAGTGACCAGAGGTGGACAATTCACCAAAGTTGTTTTATGGACTCCTTCTTTGGGCACCGTGGGTCCTCCTCCAGGCCCTCATTCCAGGCCCTGGGATGAAAGCACAGTTTCAAGGCCTTCTTTCCCGGGTGGTGGAAACGCTACGTAGAATTTCAAGGACTTCCCTTCTTTCTTGCTAACATGGTGTTTCTTGTGATGTTGGAGCACCTGGCAATATTATCAGACCAGGCACAGGACTGTGGAGTTAGCGTGTGAGACCTGTCTCCTTCCCCCTCCCTGCCTCGGTTTACTATTCATTCTACCTAAGTGGTAAAAGGCGTTCATTTCCTGGCAACCAGGATGCTAGATGCTGCCCAATGACAGCACTGCAGTCTCAGAGTTCTTCCTGTGCTGTCTCCTGCCTCAGACATTTCAGACAACCCCCAAGACATGAATTACAGCCCGGTCTCAGGGACCTGAGTGGAGACAGGAAAGACAAGAGCCCAGTGCCCTCTGTGCACCATCAGGAGCTGGTGTGAGGTCTTGGCCTCACCTTCCGGTGGGTCCCACTCCATCGTCCTCTCTGCAGACCCACTTCCTCTCTAATCACTCACCATTGCCCTTGCCCCAGAACTTGACTTTGCATGTGCCTCTGGGTTTCCATGGCCTGCTGCCTCCGTCCTGAGTCTCAGGACTGCCTTCTTTAGTTCAACACACTCTCAACACCATTCACAACGAAAGATTTTTTTTCCTTAAAGTTCTCTGCCAAGAACATACAATTTTTTATTTTTTAGGTAGCTTCTGTTCGTTTCTGAAGCTAAGACCCCTCCTGCCTCCTTTCTCAACCACTTTGCAATGTGACATTCAGTGTTTCCTGTGAGTGGCACTAGCTCCTATTTTATTGGAACTAATTTCCATTGTGCAGTTTAAATAAGAGCCTACCCTTTTAGATGGAAATGCATTTCAAGTGTTTAACATCAAAAAGTCGAACGGAGCCAATTTCGCCATTAGGATTCATTTGATTGGCAGGCCTGGGAGTGAGTTTTGTTTACACATCAAAAGAATGAAACCTGTGGAGATGGCAGAGCCCCCCAAGATTCTGAACTTACGTTTTGGCAGGGATCTCGGTCCTCATCGCCATCTGAAGCTCTTCTGCTTTGACATCTCCCCTTACGCTGTAAGAGAAAGTGGAGCTTCTTTTCCTGGTCTGTCCTGTGGTTTTCTACTATTTGTCTCTACGTTTCCCGCGTCATTGTCTTCCAGACGTCCTGCCTCTCTTTCTCACAGATCCTTATCGTTTCTGATACGATCCTCTACTTAAATTAATTTGAAAATTTTGCAGTAACTTCACTTGTCATTCATTCACTTAACACATGTCTATTTCCCACCTCCTGAGGGAGGCAAGTAGACAGACGTGAACAGAGCTAGGACAGTGAGTGGGCCAGATATGAAATGTCCCCAGGGCAGAAAGCCCCAGGTGCCTAACAAGGGGCAAAACTGGAAAAACAAGGACCTCGCCCCTGGGGCAGCCTTTCCTCCTGGAGCATATCTCTGGTCAGTGCAGCTGGGACCCGCCCCTGAACTTTCCTCCTCTGGCCTGTTGCTAGTCCCCCTAGAGGGGGAACAAACAAGGGGTGGACAATAGCCCTTAAGCATGCAGCCCCAAGGACAGTGAGGTTCTGACTCACATCAGATACATCTAGTTCTCCGTTGTGTCTCAGCTCCAGGCCCAGAAAAGCAGCAAAACCAGACAAGCAGTGCCACAACTGACCTCAGGCCCAGCTGCATGGACTAAGGACCCCTGCCCTGGAGCCAGCCAATCAGTGGAGGCTATGGCCCTAAAAGGACACACCTGGAGAGCTGATGAATATTTTATTAGATTCTCACCTGGGACCTACCCTGAAATCCCCTCCCTGAAAAGCCTTAAGGATGGAGGACCCAGCATGCTCTCCTGTTGAGTGCACGCCTGCGCCTTTCAAGTCCCCTGCCCTCTCTCCCAGGTGCGTTACCTTTACCCTTCTGCCTCTTAAGCTCTGATGGTCCTTCGTTTGCTTTTTAAACTTGTTTCCTGAGCTCATGTCTTCTACCACTCACTTGTGCCTCTGTGACTTTCTAAATAAACTTCCTCTTATAGTTTGAGTCTTGACTCTGAATTCCTTCTTTGTTTTTTTATTATTATGTTTTATTGTTGCTCAATTACAGTTGCCGCACCTTTTTCTCTGTTGCTCTCCCTGCCCTGCCCACCCCTCCACAGTCAATCCCCACCCCCTTGTCCTTGCCTATGAGTCTTCTATTCATGTTCCTTGACTTGGCCCTTCCCTTTCTCTCCCCGCTTATTCCCCCTCTGATCACTGGCAGTTTGTTTCTGAGTTCTTTCTTAGCCAGAAGTCAGGTTCCAAGGTTGCTGAACCAGGTCCAGTCTGGTGCCGTCACTGCCACCGACACTGCCATGTGCAAAGCACAGGGCCCAGCTCCGTGGTGGGAACCAGGACGTTAACTGGCTGTACTCAGTGAGCTTGAAACCGTCACCAAATATTGTCCTAGGTGTCTGGCCCTAGCTTCATCATGAGCCACTAGAACAGAGTGCTCGGGGGTTCGGTCTGGTGCACGCCATTCAAAGGCATGAAACACCCCGAGGCCCATTTTCTTTAGATCAGTACAAACCTTTATAAAAGCACTGTTTCATGAAAGGTGGTTTATACCATCAACGACCTCTAGATCTGAAGGCTAATCAAGATGTTTTAAGGTTCAGATTTGAGGGATCATCTGTGCCCCTTATACCCTCCTCCCTGCCCCCCGCAGTCCCCCCACTGTTGTCCGTGCCTGTGAGTCCTTTTTCCATTTTGCTCCATCCGCCGTGCCCTCACCTCCCCACCCCAACAGCTGTCAGCCTGCTCTCTATCTATGAGTGTGTGTCTATTGTGCTTATAAGTTCGTTTTGTTCATTAGGTCCCACATTTGAGTGAAATCATGTGGTATTTGCCTTTCTCTGACAGGCTTATTTCACTGAGCATAGTGTTCCCCAGGTCCATCCATGCTGCCACAAGGGTAAAATTTTCTTCTTTTTTATGGCTGAGTAGTATTCTAAATAGGTATAATTTTAATTCTTTCACACTAAATGGCTATTGTCATTTTTTAATTTGACAATCCAAGGGGAAAGAGGTCAGTGGCCAGGCTGAAAATCGCTATCTTGAGGGATTCCTCAGCAGGCCTGCTCATGCCCCTGTGTGATCTGTGATCCAGGGAGAGTGACCTATAGCCATTCACCCTGCCCTGGGGATGAATTCCTGCCTCCAGGGAAGCTGGAGGGCACAGAGAATTCAGGGGAGATCAGGGAGAGTTCTGGGTGGTGTGGCCGCAGACTCACAGAGCATTCAAGTAAGTCACCACATTATGTGCGGAAACACAGTTTCCTCCTGACCCTTGGCCCTACTTCAAAACCTGGCTCAGAATTTTCCCTCCATATTCCCCTGCAGTTTGCCTTCTGTTCTTTTCCATTCTGTGCCTTCTCCTTCCCCAGCTACCCAATTCCACATGACATGCATGACTAACCCTCAGCTCCAGCCCTGCCACATATTTCTATAGATTTTTAAATGGGAGATTTTAATAGTGATTACATTAGTTTCACCTCTGACAGCTACAGTGAGGTATGACTGACATATAATAAACTGTACATATTTTAGTTCTACAAGTTGATGTCTTGACATTTCATACTTTGAAAAAAATTAAAATAATATGAAAATATTTTTAAGAGCACACACACGTGGTTGTGCTGGAGCGTGTGTGTGCTTGCACATGCATGCATGTGTGAGTCGGACTGGAGGGCAGGGAGGAGGCGCTGCCAGGGGGCAAGCTCATTTGAGGGTGAAGGCGGAGTTGGGGGGCTTTCGGGTGACCCACACATCTGCCTAAGCTGTGAACCATCCAGGGAAGGACTTGTGAGAGTTGAGGTGTGGAATGTGAACCCAAGGGATAGAGGTTTTCAAGGGGCAGAGTTAATTTGAGTGAAGCAAGGCATCAACTCTAAGTCCCCGGGGGCGGGGGGGGGGGGGGATCTTTAACATAATTGCAGAACAAAATGGTAACATGGTAGCATCCCCCCAGGGGTGGAGTAGAAGATGGTGCTGTGTGTTGGTGAAATTATAACACAGGGGGAGTGCCAGGTAGCTTCCTCATTTCAGCAGATGTTACTGGAACATGAACCAGAGGGACTGCCTGCAAGATAGAAACCCCTGGAAAGGTTCACAATATGCCACCCCAGAACATACCCTTTGGACCTTAAGATTCTTTCGAGCTGAAGACCATGAGAATAAGGAGACACAAGAAAACTGCTCTGACTTCTCTCTACCAGGATGGGCAGGGTAGCACTTGATTGCCAGAGACCGCTCTAGGCCCTCACCAGCCTAGACAGGGCACCCGAGGAGTCTCATTAATAACAAACTGCATTAATTAGCCCTTACCTTCTGTCACTCTCCCCACGTATTTACCGTTCACAGTTGGCTGCCCCTCAAAGCCTAACCCACTTCATCTTTGTCCTGTCCTTTCTCCAGAAACGACTGCTCTTTGTTAAGGCGCTGTGTAAGCAGCGAGTTGCAGCCGCCCCCTCTGCTGCAGGAGGTTGAGGGGACGTGACCACCAGCTGGCCCTTGGGGTGGACATGGGCATGTGGAGGCTCCTCGCCCCTCAGATCCTTGGAACACCTGTCCTGCACCCTGTCCTTACCACCACCCAAGATGTTTGTAAGAACTCATCCTCGAGAGAGTGAGTTGTCCTTGAAACCCCGTGGACAGTAAACAGGACTGAGCCACGTTCAGCTGTGATATGAACTGTTAGGATTCTGGCAGGCAGGTGCGGGGACTTGCCTATCTCATGGCACCCAGGACAAGCCTTGTGGAAGTTCCCTCCCTCTCAAGCCTTCCCCTACCCGTCTGAGGTGGCCTGCCTCTTTCTTCGGCTTCTCCCTGTCCCCCATGTGTGGGGACCAGCTTGCAAACCACCATTTTAGTTGCCCCTGTATGCTCGACGCACATGTTAATAAGCTCTTGTTTGTTTTTACCTTATTATTCTCTTATTTTCCTCCCCTACACTGCCAAGCATGTTCAAGTGATCCGTCCCAAGAGCAGTGGGCACAGTGACCCAGGCACCATGCTGACCATCTGGGTGGGAGTCAGGCTTATCGTCAGAGTGAGAGAGCAAAGGGAAGGTGGACAAGAGAGCAGGGTTTCTGCTGGTCGATAACTGTGAGATGGACATGGTCGGAGCCCACAGACCATGGGCAGGAGAGAGGTGGACCTGGGCTGCCCGCACACCTCTGTGTGGGAACCCATGGGAGGGACCTCACTGAATACTACGGAATAACCACTGCCTGCCTGGAGGGGATGACGTGCAAGCCTGAGAATCCAGGGGTTACTCACAGCTGCTTGGTATATGACCTATTATTATTGCATGTAAGTTGCCACTTATTTTGGTGCATCGGCTATTTCCACCCCACCCTGCCCCACCCCTCTGAATTAGGGTTTCCTTGTATGTGTTCTTACTGTTTCTGAGTATTTGCAAAGCAGCAGGACTTCCTGTACGTGTTGCCTTTGGGCTACGGTCCACAGAGTCGAACGTGTGGACGGAGAGGAAGAGGACACGCACCAGTGCTGATCAGAAAAGATTAGACCAGCCAGCTCCTGAGTCACTGTCCACATGCTGATCTTCATCGCCAGCTGTTGCAACTTCTGCACGGTTAGAACGTAGGTGTGTGTTCTGTAAAGTGTGGCAAACAATGTGGGCCTACTTCTCACTTAAAAATGTGTCATTGTCGTTAATGTTAATTACAGTGGGACTCACACTCAACAATGTTATTTGGCATCTAAAGGAAAAACAGCATAGAAAGAGAACTATTCGACCGCCCACCAGGTGGACCCAAGTCTCCCAAACTCTGGACTGCCTTCTCTAGTCGCTGTACTGAGGGGCCAAACTACACTTTGAGATGCAGAATCCCAGATTGCTCTCTTCAAAACTGTTTTCCAGGAAAGAAGAGTCACCTGAGCTTACGAGGTGGTTTATGAGAACACAGGAGCTGAGCGCCCGTCAGCCCGGCCCATGCCAGGCACGCGTGTGCTGGGCAAGACTCTCCAAGGGCCCTCCAGTCCTGCTACAGCGAACAGCAGCCTTGAGAGAATATACACAAAATCTTCCTCCTCAGCATCAACTTACAATAGTGACATGAATTAACAATCAATGAAAAAGCTTAAAAAACCCATTTCCTAGTAACCATCACTAAAAGATATTCATCGGTGTAGCTACCAACTGCGCATTCTTTCTGTCGTGGAAAGTATCCGTAAAACCAGATAGTTAGAAACTTCTTCCCCTTTTGTAGCCTTTTTTCTTTTATTTTTGAGCCTTACCAAGCTAAGCATCTATATAGGTACTGAAGTTGTTTTGAACACACATTTCAAATGATCCTTACTCTTTAAAAATATTAATCAGGTCTGATAATTCAAGTAACAGGTGTTGATTTTCTTTTCTGTTCTCTGAAGGTGTGGGGCCCTTTGGGAAGACGGGTCCGTAAGGTGGACTGTTGACTGTCCTCACAGGAAAATGGAAGGAAGGAGCAATGGGATGTTCTGTGACTCTCGTGTTTCTTCATTGAAAGATGCTGCAATGCCTATTAGAAAATGATCAAGTTACAATCAGTAAGGAGCTTCATAGCAGGCAGTCAGTTTTTTAAAATTGAACTGGACTTCTACTGTGATGAGTAGCCCAGCATGAAGTTTCCCCGCTCTATAGTTCTTATCTTGAGAGTAAGTTAAGCAATTATTTGGGTCTCAAAAATTTTTTCAATGAGTCCTAATATATGGCACAATACTCATTAACTACAGAAAAAACTGTAAAAAACTTTACTGAAGAAAAAGTAATTTACCTTTTCAGTAGAGATAAGAAAATGGGGACTCACTGGAATTCAATTTTGTGGTCTTTCCTTTTTTAACAAGGACAAAGTCTGTTGACCTTGCTCAGAAATGCCACAAGCTGACCCAATGCCCATGTGTGCGGCGCCTTAATTGGAAGAAGGCTTGTCAGTTTTTAGTGCGAACTCTTGAAATACAGTGTTTTAAAGATACAAAATTTAAAATAGTCTTCTACACTCTCTTGAGACAAGGAATGTGGATACTGTTTTCATTAAATATTGTTTGTGATGTGATGAGCTGCAGCTCAAATTATAAAAGTAGTTTATACAACAAATATAGGACCTACATTCAAGATGACTCTATCCAGCCAAGCTATCATTTAGAATGGAAGGGCAGATAAAGTGCTTCCCAGAAAAGGTCAAGTTCAAGGAGTTCATCATCACCAAGCCCTTATTATATGAAATGTTTAAAGGGACTTATCCAAGAAAAAGAAGATCAAAACTATGAACAGTAAAATGACAACAAACTCACAACTATCAACAACTGAACCTAAAAAGAAAAACAAACAAAGCAAACAACTAGAACAGGAACAGAATCACAGAAATGGAGATCACACGGAGGGTTATCATCAGGGGTGGGGGGGAAGAGAGGGGGAAAAGGTACAGGGAATAAGTAGAATAAATGGTAGGTAGAAGATAGACAAGGGGAGGTTAAGAATAGTATAGGAAATGTAGAAGCCAAAGAACTTATATATATGACCCATGGACATGAACTAAAGAGGGGGTGGGTGGTGGGGAGGGGTGCGCAGGGCAGAGGGGAATAAAGGGGGGAAATGAGATAACTGTAATAGCATAATCAATAAAATATATTTAAAAAACACACTTTCAAGATTTGAATTAGTAAGACAAAATTTTTTCATAAGGTCAAACATTTGTTTAGGAATATGCTGTTATTTTTCCTTAGGCCCAAAGTCAGAGAAAAAAATATACCAGCTTTTAAACATTATTTGACATCATATTGTAATGAACAGTGTGGGAGACATTTGGATTTTAGTATTCTTACCCAGTGAATGTTTCTCCCCAGAAAGACAGAATAGTTTCCCAAGCTGTTCAAGGGAGGTTCCCACACACTGAATCAATGTTTGACATTTTGTTAATTAAACTGTTTCCTCTCCTAAAAAAAAATACAAAGCATGTAAATATATTCAATACTTGGCCTGATTCTCATATTGTCTGATGGAAAATACAAAAGAAAAAATACAACTACAACATATACACCATTCCCTCCAACTTGCCCCAAACACGAATTTCAAAGACAAGGGAAAGAAACGGGCTCAGGCCTCGCCATCACACCCACCCACGCCGCGGAGCACTAGGCGGCCGAGACACTGGGGGCGGCTGACCTGTGCAGCGCCCTCGGGGGGCCGCGCGCACTTGTGCGAAACAAGAAAAAGCAGGTCCAAAAAGGGCTACAAGCCTCATGACTCCATTCACGTGACATTCTGGAAAAAGCAAAACTGAAGGTGCAGAGATCAGCTGGGGGGGTGGGGAGGGGCTGGCCCAAAAGGGCGTGAGCAGCTTTCGGGGGGGAGGGACACAGTTTAGAGCTGGATTGCGGTGCTGGTTGCGGGACCACATACATTTTTCAAGGCTCAGGTGACTGCGATTTGAAGTAGATTAACCTTGCTGTATGTCAACTATGCCCCGGTCACCGTGACTTTAACACTGTCCGAATATAAATTTAAGAGAAAGTACAGGCCTAGAGACAGGGCGCGGGCGCCAGAGGCTGGGCTGTGGGCGCAGCAAACCTCAGGACGCGCGGTTCGAGGGGAGCCCAGCGCCGCCGCCAGCGCCACAGTGCCCGGGGAGGAAAGGAGCGAGACTCATGATTCATTTTTAATCACATCTTTAAAGCCACTCTCAATCTAAGCGCATTTGGCCGCCTGCACCAGAAATTGAGTAAAGAGAGCGGATGTTTGGCTGCACAGCCCCTGGGAACAGGGCTTGCACCCCGAGCCAGGGCGCCACCGCAGCGCGCGGCCGCCCCGGGCCGGCTGAGCGGCTCCCGCACGCCGTCGTTTCTGTCCGCCCAGGACGCCTCCCTTCAAGGCGACTCAACCAACGTGTCCAGGAAAAGCCTGTGTTCACTTTCATTTCCGCCTTCAGCCAATGTCTCGAGTCTGTGCAGTGAAGAAGGTCCTCTCTTCGTGCTGGTGGGTCCTGTCACCTCCAGGGCAGCATATGGTCCCCGAGTGGGACAGACCACAGAGTGGGGCAATCACTTGCCCCAGGAAGAGGGGAGTCAGACTGCAGGGGGAGAGGGCCTCAGGGGGCAAGGGCCCTGCTTGTACTTGGGCCCCTCCACAGGTCCTGGGGGCTGGTGGGACTTCCTGGGGGCCACCTGTCACCTTGCAGTCAGGACTGAGGCGTTTCATGCAGCAGGGGAGGAAACAGAAGCAGCAGTGACCCGGCAACTGAAAGAAGGACAGCTGAATTACAGAAAAGTGTCTGGCCTGGCTCCTGTCAATGGTGTAAAAGAAACTTTTTCCCTTGTTTGCATTAGGAGCAGCACGATAACTGAGTGTCCTGCAGATACACGCTCAGTCCCATTTCGGAAACGAAGACAGACAGCACTCGGTGTTGAGGGTGCCGGCAGCCCGCGGGGCCGGGGGCAGAGGCCAGAGGAAGACCATGGCAGGTGCCACTTGATAACCAAAGCGCTGTCATCAGGGGCAGGAGCCGGCCCTTTGGGAACTTCCAGAAAGAATCGAGGGGGTCCTGCTGAAGGGCCAGGCGTAGGTAGGTAGACTGGAGGTCACAGAACCTCCAAGGACATGTGTGATGGTGAATGGGAGCCCAGCCAGACCTTCTGCGGAGCCTGGAAGAGGTGTGCATGCGGAAATGCCTACGTGTGAAACCGGAATGCCACTTAACGCAGGCTGTCATTACTGTAGGGGCTCAGAGACCGATGACATCCGTGTGTCTTGAGCAGGGCCTCCCGGAGACAGAGAGGCTGGAGCTCGAGTGCCGACCTCTGCAACGCACAGCTCTGCAGAAAGTGTCTTCCAAAGAACTGTCAGAGATGCGGCCCCTCGAGGGGAAGGCACCTTGTGCGCTCTCTCAAGATCTCCCCCCGCTTCCCCCTCTCTCCTTCAGAGGGAATGCTGCCTCTCCTGAGCATCCAGATGTAAAATGGCTTGCATTTGGTAGATACTTAATACATGTCTGTTAAATTAGTATTTTGGTAAATGAATGATGCCTTAAATAGTTTTAAATATGTGGTTTCAGAGTTTTAAATGTCAGATGGGTCTTCGAAGAACTCTACATAGATTCATATTATATTACATTATGAGGAACATGTGTGAATCATCTTGGAGAATAGTTTTAATTTTTCCCTTGTACTTTCATAGAATTTTGGAATCAAAAGTGCTCAGAGAGACCCTTTCCAGCCTAAAGTTCCCCTCGTATAAAAACAAGCATTGCAAGAGGCCGTAGTCGTGCTGATTGTATTTGAAACACTGTTTGGACATGATGAGTTGAATAATGCCCAGCCCCACCCAAGTCGACCCTCACTCCTGCACCAGCAGCTGAAGGATAAAAGTTGGACCCTGCTGGTAGTGTAACAATGCCACGTCTCGTTTCTGGTAAAAGTTCTGTGTTTTTCTAGAATTGTCAATAAAATAAACAGTTGGTTTTGCATAAGTGGGGCCACAATTGCTATCGTAGTCAGTAAGGTTATTTTTCCATCCTTTCCCACCTGCTCCTGTGCTCTGCCCTGCCCCACTCCTGCCTGAGGAAGAAGGTAAGGAACTATGTGACACGTGGACTACGGGCAATTCTGGTGTCGTATGTGCATACGTGAGCAATGGTTAACGCAGAATGTGGGAGTGGGTGAGTTTTCGCCCTATTGTCAACTTCAGAGGAAGGGAAAGAATTTGGTGCCTACTAACCTTTAACTGAGGGAAAATTAAGAAATACAATGTGAAATTTTTTGAAAGTGCAGGGTGCCATATTCTTTGTGATGTCAAGTACGTCTACATGGAAGTATGTAAAAATGAACATGTATGTCCAGAGGAAAGACAATTTAATGCCAGCCATTTCTGGTACTGATGCAATGACTCTGTTTTAATTATTTGTGTGTGTGTGTTTTTCAAATTTGCCACAATGTGTATATATCCCTTTTATCCTAAACACATTTTTGCCTTATTAAAAATTGATATCTACTTTGAAACAATCCAATATTGAATACTACCACTTTTCTACAGAATAAACTGGAAATCACCTCCGACCTTCTTCATTAACAACCACTTCTGTTTGGTGAATAGTCCTCCAACATCTGCCTATGATTATCGCATTAATTTTGTAATTAGAGCAAACAAAGGCACCGTGGGGGGTAAGAAAGTAAATGTGTCTGTGCTGCAGACTTAACAAAGAGCAAATCCCGGGGTACCCTTCTTACTTTATAGCGAGCACGTTCAGGTTCCTGCTAGTCCCTCCACTGCGTCCTCCGGGCAAAGGACCAAGTGTGGAGAGGCCACCTTGTCTCACAGTGAGGAAGAAAAGACAGGGCAGCAGGGACGTGCCCTGACACAGACGGGCGACAGCACTTCGCAAATAAACACCCTCTTCGGAACCCAGGCTGTTCCTTCTGCAGAAACACCTCCCTGACTCACCGGGCTGCATACTTTGAGGGTGAACTATCTCACAGGATCAACATGTGTCATTCATGCTGTGACTTCTTCCTGTGTTTTTTCTAGCCCTTATGTGTTAACTGATTTTATTTCTTTAAGCTATAGATTGAGTAAGTAAAATAGCTTTACTTTCTCATTTCTTAGTATGGTTTTGTTTCACACTGTGCGGTCCTCTCTACTATTCTACGGCAGGAAGTTCACTAAAACATCTCATTCGGAGAGGATACGTAGTAATCGGATTCTGTGGGTTTTGTCTCAAGTTTGCGAAAGACTAATCACATCACCACACTGTGGACAGGAAATGCTGCAGACAGACCTAATGTGCTTTTTTTCTTCATTTGGATCATCAAAGTGACAACCTACTAAGGACCTATAAAAAAAAAGCTTGGAGCTTTGAAAGAAACATTAGTCTTGGATAAAATCCGCGTACTTAAAATCACAGCATCACATTCTCCTTTGAGCTATTTTTTATTTAGTGCACCAGGCAGGATGCTCATTCACTTGACGTAAGACACACAGCTGATGCACAGGATAAGATGGAACTATACAAAATGCTGACCCTCTGACCTCACCCCCGTGCACAGGATGGTCGGTGCACAGGACGTGCAAAGCACTCTTTCGCTCGCTCGGCTTTTTCTAATGTTATCAGTTTAAGTCATTGTTACCCCAAAACTGATTTCTTTTTTAAAAAAGTGGGTTTAAAGTAGGTACCAAATAAATGACTAGAGCCAGCCAAGGTTGCACGTTTTTTGTCTTGAATTTGATCAGAGCATCTTCTCATGAGTTTATCCAACAGCAAGCCTTGTAGAAACGCGCACACCCTTAAGCTCTGGGCGAGTTTATTCTGAGGCAAACAAAAAACAAGCAACGCAGCAGCCTCCGTGTTAGACCGTGCAGACGGGTTTATTGGCGTCAGTGGGATACAGGTTTCGGGGTGGCAGTTACCATACAGGACACTCCTCTCTGCAGTAAAGTAGACACAACTCTTTACACTGTCCACGAACAATGTTACAACCTCACAGTAGTCACACACAGCACGCCGCTCTCCTTCCGGACCAACGCTCCCTGACGGGGACCGTGGAGCGGGCTGTCGCATCCTGAACGAGGGCGGGGGTGTCTCAGACACGACACGCTAAGCATTTGGGGCATCCCGTGTGACATGGTTCCAGTGTTAAGAAGGGCTGAACAGTGGCTGCTTCAAATCACTGATTTGACACCAGCCCACAGTGCGTCAGCGGCAGGCACGGGCCCTGGCGACCAGGCAGGGGAGAATATGCCTTCGCTGTTTTTTGCTCAACACTCCACTTGTGACAAGTGTGCCTGGCAGTGCCCTGGGCAGGACCGCTGTGGTCCAAGGGAGCGGGCGGCGTTTTTAGTAGTAAGGATGTGTACACAAAAGGTAAATAGCTTCAGCTTCTCCCCGTCCTCTTCCTTTCCCTCAAGATACAAGACACCTCAGGGGCCTGACAGCAAAACTGCCACCTGGTTCTGGACCCGGGGTGCTAGGATCTCTTAGAAAGTCACCGTCGTGTCCGTGTGTGCTGGCTCCCGTCTCCTGCCTGCTTGCGGAGGAAACAAAGGATGGGTCACCCACCTTCCCTCATCCAACCCCTCCACCTCTTACCTCTTACAAACGGGGTGGGGAACAGGTGATGTCAACAGGACACATCTGTGCCATTTGGAAGGTTGCTTTTAAAACTCAGTCCCCATCCCATGTGCAGAGGTGCACCTGAAGTACAACATTAAACGTGAGTCTCGGTCTGCGGCAGAAAGGCTCCTGGATTCCCGACGTAGCCTTTTTTCATAAACACGTGACTCGAAATATGGCAAAATCACAGAATCATAGTGACAGTGTCACTGGTATCTCATTTATTGCCGTGACTTCCCTGGTGTCAGGTAATTAAAGGGTTTCCAAGTCCCAGAAAGTCACAGGCCGCCACTCAAGGTCCTGCAGGGGGCGAAAGGCTTAGAATGGCCTTGCCCAGGAAGCCCCAAATCAGAACAGAGCATCCCACCATGCAGCTGGGAGAGAGACCGGCTGGGCATCAGAGGTGGAGGGCCTGCTGCCCAGGGCTCACAGCGCTGACATGCCCCCACCTGTGCTGGAGGGAGATACCAGGGAGCCTCGTGTGAGTTGACGCTCGTCAGGGATGGGTGACAGGTTTGGGTATGTTTTTTAAAAGAAAAAAAATAAAAGCTGATCTCACAGCAGGGTGTCCAACATTGGAAGGGAAAGTCACCCTTGCATGTTTTTTTGGAATGGTCAAAACTCAGCAAAAGGTGCGCATGCCCGTGTCTGATGTGGAGGCTGACCCCGGCACTGAGCGGGTTCAGGAGCTCAGCCTGAAGGCTCCATTCTCTTCAGTGAAAGAAGGGCCCCTCCTGGGCGCCAGATGCTGTGGGGGACCAGTGAGGCTGGGCTTAGCCCACACATGCACCCGTTTTCTCAAGGCTGGTGTGAAAGGCTGTTACCGGGAATTTCTAAATTGAAGGGTAACTTTTAATGTGAGGATCAAAGAGACTGACTTGCTCATGAGGTTCCAATATCAGATGTGAACTCCATTTTTCTTGTTCTCCAGAAGACGTGAGGGCCTTGAGATTCGGGTGACACACTTCCGAGTTAATGTCGAGCCTCGCTGTGGTTTCAGAAGCTTTTGTCAAAGGGACTTGGGGGCAGTGGGCAGCAGTCTGATTGGGAGTGTTGCCCGATCAGTGGACTCGCCCTGAAGCTGTGCTTGCATTAAAAAGTCTCCTGTTTACAGTCACATTGTTTTAGTTAAAAACAGCATTACTTTAGAAACTTTAAAGCACCTTTCTCATTTTGGGGACGATTATTTCCATGGGTGAGGATGCGATTGTGGGGTGCTGATGGTGGCCCGTGGGGGGCTATGCCCTGCCAGCCCCCACATTGTGGCCCAGTTGCTGGTAGCACCCCACAGTGGTTTTCCTTTTCAGGATGGCCCATCCCTGAAGCACACTGCACTGTGTCCCAACTACCTCACACCACGTCACCCCTTTAGAGACTCACGGAAGGACCAAGGACTGAAACCCTGTGAGAGAACAAGTCACCAAAGCCACGCCGTCTCTGCAGCCCACAGAGAGCACGTGTATCCGGAGGGATTCTCCAGTCGTCTTCTGGAAGATCTCTCTTGGGGAGAAGACTAACGGAGGGGAGCCAAGAAGTGTTCAAAATAAACAAAGGTGCCCAGGGTGTTATTTGTCAGGAACGGATTTGCCAGAAGCCCCTTTATCTGAGCAATAACGTGGCTGCCGCTGGCACACCAGCTCTGCTGGGGCCAGGGCCTTCCCTAGTTCTCTCAGGGCTGTGCAAAGCCAGATGGTTAATTCACGCAGAGCACATCAGAAGGCGTGACTGGGATGATCCTGCGTGACGCACGGTGCATGGAGAGCGGTGGGTGGCCATTCACTCACGCTGTAGGCTGCAGACTTGGGGGTTTTGGGGGGATGTGGGGGCGTTCGAGAGAGACCGTGGCCAGGGCTTCTCACAGCCTCTGCTGCAGTTGGTGTCACGCAAGCACTGGGTGGGCAGCCGCCTTGGTTTGGTGCGAGTGTTTGCTTTCCCCGGAAGCCTCGGCACACACCCGCTTTAGAACGGGAGGAAAGGGTGCATATATGCATTTCTAGGTAAAACCATTATGGTTGAGTAAGCATCACATTCTGCATCTCTCTCCAGAGCTTCATTTCGAGAACACGTAAAACACAGAAAACATTCAAAGAGGGGATTGTCCATGAATCTCACGCTCAGAGAAAAGAATTGGACAGATTGGATCAACTGGATCATTGAAGTTCAAACCCAGTCGAAGAAGTTAAAAATATTTACAAAGAAGGACCTTCCCCAACACTGCTCGCAGGGCCTGGCTTCCTGGAGGCGGCGAGGCGGCCTCTCTGAGGTGGTGGGTCTGGCCTCACTGCCAGCCTTCGCAGGGCTTGCTTCCAGGCACACCCTCCTCCTGCAAGTCCATACCAATCTGTTACTATTAAAGCAAGGTTATAACTGCAGGAATTAAAACGGAAGAATACGGAACTATGCAGCGTTACGTCTACGGGCTCGAGATCAGCATGTTGAGCAATCATTTGGAATGTAATTATACAGTGCGTTTGCGTTTGTACGTATGTACAACAGTTAAATCTCTGCATCAATTTGTCATTGTCACATACTCTCAGTAATTGCCGAAGCTGGTTCATACTTGTTCATGAGCGCTGACACAGATCTTCAGGAAATTTGCAAGCTGGTGAGGGCTGCGTGAGTAGCTTGAAAGCGGCCTTGGTGAGGCTGTTCAGAACATGGAAACTGGGTCATTATGCAAATCAGGAATGTTTTCCCTTTGGAGAGAGAGTTAAATAATTTACCAATACACCATTGGAGGTTTGGTCAGGAGAAGGGCTTCATACACAGTTCAGTGCACAGAATAAGCGATAATCAAATTTTAAAAATACCAAAGTTTAAAAAAAGTATTTTGTCATTTAATTTAGCCAATAAATTAATAGGTTTAAATTTCACCTACTTTTCTTATTAAATATTTAAAAATAAACTGATAAAGTTTACTATATTTCTTAATCATTGATTGTTTTAGAACATCTATACAAAGGCAATTTGGGACATCTGTTGCCGTATTTTTTTAATCAAAGCCTCTACATTTATGCATTTTAGCTGCAGAACTATATGCTCAAGTTAAATGTTAATGAAAATGAAAACTATATACAAAGTGGATGAATCAAAATTTTCTTTTTGGTGTAGCTTTCCTGTGTTTATTTTTTGTAAACTCTCATTGAGGTATTTTGCATTGAATTTGTGTCTCTGTGTGTGTGCACGCGTAACCATATACACAAACACGCACACACAGACACACATATAAGCCTCAACAAATCATAATGTTAGGGAAAAGGGGTATCAGGTTAATCAAACGACCCACTTAAAACCAGCAATAGCGTGTGTGGAAAACTCTGCCAGGTTCATTGGTAGCCGTTTGATCTGGCCCAACTGATCTTTCCTCTTTTCTAAAAAGTTCACACCACCATCATTTCTCCCCTCTGTGTTAATGTCGTGTTTAAATGTGCACACTCCTGGTTCCATGGCTGCTTCACCGAGACTCGCAGGTGCTGAGTGTGAATTTCATTTCGTCCGTCAGTTTATTTCTCAGGACGCGCTGAGATTGGAGCAGAGCCGCCCAGTCGGCTGGGCACTGGGACCGTGCACACAGTGACTCCAGAGATGGGAGGCCTGGGTTTGGTGGACAAAGAGAGTCTTGTTTGGCTGGAAAGATGATTTCTGCACCTGGCGATAGATGGTAGGAATGCAGGAGATTCCAAAGTGGACAGTTCTGCACAATGACAAATGAGCAGGAGGAAACCAAATCCCGAGAGAGGATTTCTTCCTTCGAGCTACTCCAGGGGTGCAGCTTTGACCACCAGGACCTCAGATGTCCATGTCGTGGCCGTCAGGGAGAGTGGCTCTCGGTCCTCAGACAATCCCTTGGTTAAAAAATTAAATCCAGGGCATTGGCTTTCTTCCCTGATTTGCTGCTTTTTGAGCAAAGCAGAGCCCAGGACTTTCCGGCTAGTTACAGGGGCTGGGCTTGTGATGGCCGGTCGGAGGGAGAAGGGGAGGCGTTGAGGGAGCATCAGTGAATTTTGCCACACACAGTAGCCACACACAGTAAGTAGCCACTGCACATTCATTCTTGTTTTCCTAAGAAACGCCACAACCCAGGAGCAGATGCCGCAGCAGAATCCAGTGCCCCACGACCATCTCTGCCAGAACGGAGAAACACACAGCACGGCGTGATGACATCTCTCTGCTGGCGCGTGGTCCCAAACCTGGAACTCCGTGACATCCATTTCTGCAGTTCTGCGTCCGCGCGGCTGTGCCACACTCAAACAGCAGCGGCTTCCTGGTAAAATGCAGTACTGGAGCGGAACACTGCCTTTTCGTGAAAATGAGAGGTGTGTTTGCAGGATTAAACACCTTCCAGAGTGAAAGATGAACAAACTCTCACAGCCTGAGGGCCCTCTGGCGTGCAGAAGCTGCCCAGCAGTGAGGACTTCGGTGGGCAGTGGCGGGCAGGCTGCAGCGTGCCACTCAGAATCCGTTTTAGCCAGACCCACTCACAACGTGGCTTTCCATAACCAGTCACTGTTACGACACAAAGCTGCTCTAAGTGGTTGTTTTTTGTTTTTTTTTCAGTATAAAGGAATCTTGAGCTTTGGAGCTCTGTATCAAAATTAAGCATGTTTTGTAAAAGCTTAAATTAGTCCATTCAGTGCACTTGCTTTTAAATAAGTCTATCTTGATTTCCCATCACAGATAGAATTTCAGCTCAATGACACTATTTTCCAAGCACTTTGGAAACAAAACTGTCCAAGGACTGAATCCAGCACAGAGATACTGAATGTGTTCTCTGTGATTTAATTTTATTTCGCTCCATAGGCAGACTCTACCCGGGCAAGTCTTCTCATTGGAATGGGGGGAAGTGACCTTTTGCTCAGCATTTACTGTACAAAGGTTAACTGTCAGGCTGGACATCTATTCATCGGGAATCAGCAGAAAAAGCTCAGTTTCTATTGTCCTGAATGTAAATGTTTCAATGATAAAAATCTTTTAATGCATTCCTTAAATACTTTGAATGGTGATTTAATATATAAACATATCTGTATAGGTTACTCTTCATCTTCAAAACACTGGAATTTTGTTTAAATACTCAACAAAAGTGAGTTTCTATTTAAAAATATTTCTCATTTTATAGAAGGCAAATGGTATTGTTTCTGGATCTTGCTTGATCTGTCATTTTCCAAGTGATTAACCCTGAT
>VMDR010006383.1:26256-45888 GCA_007922815.1 Macrotus californicus | reverse complement strand
TGAGGCTTGACTTGAAAAGAAACATCTCTTAAATGTATTTATATTTGAAAATATGTACCTCTGGTTTTATCTGCTGAAATGTAATACACATAATTAACTTTAGGACTTTACCCTCTTCATCCATAAAAATACAGTACAATTGAATATACCCAGATACACTAGAACCTGATAAATTATAATTACAATTTATCTCTCTGCTGGGGAGAAGTTGCTCTGGGTCTTTGGCTCTTGCTGGGCACGACTTTGTTTCCATTTCGTCTCCCATTCCTACAGCCTTCGCTCTGAAGGAAGCAGCGAGTGCCCTCTGAGTGCTCTGTCAGGAGGCCTTAGCTGTCCGAGTCAGCTGTAACGTAGGAAGGGTGTGGACCGCAGAGCGTAGTTAAAGAAGCAGAAGACTGTGTACAGCCCTCTAATGTGACATGTCAAGAAAACAGTCGAAATGTATATGTACCATGTTTTATTACGTGGAGTGCATTGTTGTCTCCTGAGTTTCGCTTAAGGGGTAACTTTATTTTGATATAATTCCAAACTTACAGAAAAGTTGTAAGAATAGTACTCCTCACCTATATTCACCTATTTGTTTGCATTTTGCCTCACCTGCTTCACCATTCACTCTCTTTAACTTGCCTTTTTCCTCCGTCCGTGCCTCGCTCTTTCCCAGACTTTCTTTCCCTTCCACCACATGTGTACCCACTTTTCTCCTGAGCCGTTTTTAGAGTGTCTTCGGCGTATTGTGCCCCTTTAGCCCAGCATATGTGGGTTATTTCCTAAACATGAGCTTTCTTTTTTATGATCAGTGTGCAATGATCAAAATCATGTCTGTATTATAAGATGCCACAGTAGGTGATTTACTACCCTTACCTGTCCGGTGAGTGAAAATCCACTGTGGGATGGAACCGTGTTTTCCATCCTGAGCAGTTGTAAAGTTGACGCTTTGTTCAGTAGATGTAGCCAAGCACCAAACAGGGGCCTTGTCACCTCCTTCCAGCCTTTGTTCTTTCAGCTGCGCACAGCGAGTGCGCACTTTCTCAGCCACCCCGCTGACGCAGCGTGTCTCTCTGGGTGCAGGAGTCCTCCACCACCTTCACGGCTCCCTTCAGCCCTGACACTGCTTCCGGCCTGTGTTCTGTACCCGCTTGCTCACCAGGCAGTGGTGGGTTCCTCAGACAGTGAACTCAGGCGCTATAATGGTCATCTCACGTTACTGTAAATATTTATGAAGGCCTAGAGATCATTTACATAGCACTGGTTAAAATCTAGTTATTTTTGGATTTTGGATTTTAACAGACTCTTGAAGGTATTAACAAAACTACAGAGCAAGGCTGTTAAATCAGAAACTAAAAAACCACTGTTTGCAAATTAGGTCAAACAAAGAATGAAGTGACTCTTGTTAATGGAGAGCAAAGTTCAAAACCAGTGTGTGTTTTTCGAGTGTCACACACTTTGCTCCACCCCCCGCTCTGCCCTGTGCTTTTAGGGCCTGGAGAGAATCACCAGGATGCCCAGGCAGTGAGTCAGGAAAGGAAGGTAGCTTTCCAGCCCGCTGTCGCATAGGAGGGCCATAGGGTAGCCGTGAATAGTACTTACGCAAGAAAGCAAAGTTTAATTTTTAATTTTTATTCTTTAAGTTTGCTATGGAGATTATGAAATTAGAAAGAGACAACTCTTAAGAGCTGTTCCAGCTCTACCTCTTCATTTTCTGTACGAAGAAACTGAGACTCAGAGACACTAAGTGACACACTCAGAATCACAAGCTAGCAAGTGGTGGAACGAGGACTTTAACCCATCTCTTCTGACTCGGGTTCAGTCAGGGTTTTTACACTAAGTTGCAACTGATAGTCAGATTTTGATTACTTCAGTGGACATATTTTATTTATATACTGAGATGCCAGTCTAAAAGTCCCCAGTTCTTTACCTGAGTTTTTAACTCAGAAAAAGTGCGTTCCTTGCTGGAACTATGTAACTGCTGTCACCTATTAGTGGCCTTTGAGAGGAAGTTTAGCTGTTTTAAGACCTAGAGCCTTTTCAGAAAGAACCAGCTCAAAGGAAGCATTAAGTTAGTGCAATTGAAGTTTTATCAGGAATTGACTAATATGTGCAGTGTTCAAGAACAGAAAAAACCATGGGTTATAAAGGCAGACAGCTCTAAGGAAATAAATCCCCTCTGTCACTTGGAGGCTTTGTAACCTTGTAAGTTGCTCTGACTTCTGATTTTCAATATGTAAAATATAGTTGATACTTAATAACTTTGTTTTCTTTTTTTGATGAGGATTAAAGGAAATGTAAGAGCTAGCTCATTGGCTGATACAAAGTAGCAGCTCCCTTCCTTTCCATTTTGGGGCTCTGGGTCTCCATATTTGTTACATTAATCCTCTTCACTAGCCGTCCCCTGCATTTTTGGCACCAAAGACAGGTGCGTCCAACCAGTGGTTTCCGCCTTTCGTTTAACCACTACTTAAGGGGGCTAGGGACGCGTTATCTTCTGTGGCAGTAGACTCTGTTTTTGTAATTGTTCAAAGGTTTTCTTTTATATTGTAAAGATCTGCCTCCCTTTAATGGGTAATTACTGCTCCTTATTAATGTACCCTCCGGAGCTGTATAGGATAGGTCTAGACCCATTGCTATGTGACGTCCTAAAGTATTTCAGATCAGTTGTGAAGACTTGTCTTAGTGGCATGCTGTTTGAAGTTGTTCCTTCTCTGGCAGACAGTCCAGGCTCTCACAGTAGTGACACTTTAATGATTTCTGGTCTGTACAGTGAAGTTGCTTTGGTGTGTGCAGGTTGCTTTGGTGTGTGCAGGTGTGCTTCTTCAGGCTCGCTGCTCCTTGACAGGACAGCACCAGCCATCAGCAGTGCAGCCCTGACCCCCGTTCCAGTTTCAGTCCTGTGTCCTGGCCCATACTCCCGACACCAGTTCTGAATCTAGGAGCCATTGGATCAGTGCCAGGTTCCAGTCTTATTCGTGTCACATGCACGTGCTATGCACCTCCTGCCTGAGCTGTAACCCTGGCAGGGTTCTTTCATGGGTTGGATTCCTGGTCCGGGGCATGCTGTTGGATGCTTTGGCCTAGTTTCCTGACTCTGAGTTGCCCAGATCTTATCTAGCCTTCTGGCATTTTGTCCCCAAATATCCTGGCCTGGGTCTTGACTTTGGCCTAAGCAAATCATCCTGGTTTTAACCTCTTGGCTGTCTCAAGCTGTAGTTCATGCTTTTTTCTCCAAATTTTCCTGAATATTTTCAAGCCTTCTTCCTAGAATTGCTGGTTTCTTTCCTTTCAGGTTTCTCTGACCAGAAAGTGACTAGGAGAGTGATGGGCCCTGCCCTCTGAGCCTGACAGTGGAATTGGCTACTTTTATGATTGGGTTGGCAGTTATAAGGAAAATTAGAAAGACTTTAGCATTTTTTGCCTGAGACCTCTGGAACTGTGTGATCAAGGTGTGGAAAACTCATGCCTTTCAAGATCTCTTGGCCTCATATATTCCCCTCCCTCTCTCTCTGTTTTTTTTCCCCCCGATTCTTTTTGTCTTAATCCAAATCAGGTTGCCATCTCCCTGCCCCTTTTTTATTGCTCTGTGCTGTCTTTGTAAATCCATATTATAGGATCAATAACTGGCATTATAGAGTTCAAGGACATGTGAATTTATAGATCTTTGTAAACCAAGCTGTTCTTTATAGAGGTTGTACCCATTTATGCTTATAAGCCATTTTTATTTCTTACGTGAACTACCTGGGAATTTGAGATTTTTTTAAAAATTATTTTATTTTGTTTTTATGTATTTTTTAGAGAGAGGAAGGGAGGGAGAAAGAGAGGGAGAGAAACATCACCTACTGCGGACCTGGTCCACAACCCAGGCATGTGCTCTGACTGGGAATTGAACTGGTGGCCCTTTGGTTCACAGACTGGCACTCAATCCACTGAGCCACACCAGCTAGGGCTGAGATTTTTTTTAAAGCTCTTAGAGTGATTATACTAAGAAAAGCTTGAGAATCAGGGGCAACGTAAGATTTAACAGTTGACTAGTTATGGGGAGAATGGGTTAGGCGTGTCAAAGAAGGATCCAAAACATAGCCTAGGTGACACTGTTAACAAAGATTGCAGAAGCCGTGGCTGGTTTTGTTGGGAAAACATAGAGTCTGGTTTTAGTTTTTTAATGTCAATTTTCATAACTTGAATTTGTTTTTCCTTTCTTGCAGTTGAAATGGATGCAGTCAGAACTGAATGTTGAAGAGGTGGTAAACGACAGAAGCTGGAAGGTATGAAATGTTAGCGCTCAGAGAGAACTGGGGGAGCTGAACTAGCAAAGGGGGTCCAAGGGAGGGGGAGTGAGGAGAGCTCGGGGCCCTAAGGAGACTAGAGACCCTTCATTCACAAGCAACTGAGGGTCTCCACTTTTCTGGAGAGGGAGGTGGGTATGGTCAGCGTCCACATAGAGCCATCTCATAAAAATTGGCCTTACAGTTATGGTAGAATTGTATGACCTGCCATGGTAATAGAGTTGGAGACATTCTGTGTGTTTCCTAATACTAATTATGGGCATATTTGATATTTAGAATTTTTACTCTGGTTAACTCAGAACCTTCACTGAGGTTATTTGTTAAAATTAGCCATTTCGATCCCAATTACTTTTTATAAATTTTCATATCATTAGCTACCCATCACGGTAGCTTGTTTTTTAGTATCTGATCCTGAAACATTTTTGTACATAGCCTTTGGTATCTGATAAAGGGCTTTTTTATGGCTCCTAGGTTCACATGCTCCGTATTACGACCTACATACTTCTGATTAGGAATTAAGAGAGTGGGACCAAGATTCCGGGACTTTACATGTAGTCAAAAATCTTTTTTCAAAATCCTGACTTTAGTTTTCTAAAAAGGTGTTATCTGTGTAGCCCTCTCTAAAACCATGTACCTCTCTTGCCCCGGCCAGCGTGGCTCAGTTGGTTGGAGCAAGGGTTGCAGGTTCGATTCCTGGTCAGGGCACGTTTGTAGGTCGTGGGTTAGATTCCTGGTCCGGGACATGGATGGGAAGCAGCCAATCGATATTTCTCTCTCACATCAGTGTTTCTCTCCCTTTCTTTCTAAAAGCAATGAAAAAATGCCCTTGGAGGAGGATAAAATAGTAATAATGAGGAGGCAGAAGAGGGCATAAGGGGGATAAATGGTAGTGGAAAAAAAACTATTAAAAACAATGAAACTATATAGCCCTCTTTTTTCTGGAGGGCAAAATTTATTAAATCTGAAAGAATGAACTGCAGAACTTGTTTTATCCTTTGAAAATAACCAGTGGAATTGGCTTAACCCAAGGAGAGGTTAACTGAACCAAATACTTGAACGTACCGACTTGCAGAGTCATGAATAAATTGCAAAATACAAATTAATTTTCTTTGCTTTGTTATATTTTTTTTTTAAACTGTAAGAGAAAGTTTATTTAGAAAGTCACAGAGGTAGAGGAAGTGAGGCAGAGAAGAAATGGGCACAAGGAGCATGTGACAGGCAAAAGAAGGCCCTTGGAGCTCAGGAAAGAGGCAAGGAAATGGCCTGGGTGAAGGGGGTGGGGAAAGGCCTGGGTGTGCCCCACAGAGAACAGCCTACATTTCTCTGTCCTGTCCTCTTTGCCAGGAGTCCCCATTCCTACCCTTTTCATCGGTGCGATAAGGTGTTTGCTACTCAAAAGATCTTGGCAATATTCGTCCATTTAAATTCTTCAGAGAGATCATATTTACACTTGGCATGGGATGGGGAAGGGCTACAATTAATGACTGGTTTGAAAAACCCAGTGCAGAGGCTGATGTGTGGAAGATGTATTGCAGTGGGAAGAGTGAAGCATTTTTGGATTTGATATTAGTTTTAAAGAAAACTGAGGCAGGATAGTAATAAGAAGCTAGGGAAATTCCTTGGCAGGTGGAATGGGGAAACTGAGACAAGATAATTAAACAAGGCCAAACAATTTGAAAAATTTATAGCTTATAAGTTACAGTGTGTAAGTTGTAGTGAATCGTAAGACCTTATCTTCCCTAATCAAAGACACTTGAGAGCAAGTGTTTTATATTCCCCCTTCTAACCAGAGAACACATAGCTTAAATCACCCTGGTTGGGGAGATAGAGAACAGAGACCCCAAAAAGTACCATTTATGTCAGCTAAACTCAAGGATGGATGGAATCATGTGAACAAGTTACAAAAACCTGATTGCAGCCGGACGGACCCGAGATAAAAGTAAAACAATAAAGCAGACCAAAGAATAATCCCAAACTCCGCTATTTGCTCATTTCAATGCATCAGCATATTTAAAATGCACCTGGAAAGCTGATGAGTATCCTGCTGAAACCCTCCCCTAAAATTCTCACCTGCAGAAGAAAAATGAACACTCTCAAGACAAAGACTCAGTGCAGGCTTGCTCTGGAGCATGCCCTGCCCCATTTCTGGCACGAACTTGACTTCCTCCTGAACTCTAAGGGTCCCCATGAGACTTGCATCCAGGGGAGCAAGGGGCAGTGGCAGCTCCTCTGGGCTTACCCTCTGATCCTGTCTCTAAGGCTTCCTTTTTCTCTGACTTTCCAGTGAGCTAATAGCAGCCCTGCCTTGGCTTACTTTTTCTTAGTAACATTTCTAGGGAGCCAAAGCAGAGCACTGCCTACATTCTCTTGTGTTGCTTCTTCTACCCTAGGTCCTTCCCTTGTTTCACTGTCCCTAGCTTTAATAAACACCCGGCTTTAATAATCAGCTGCACTCGTGCTGTGAAGTCTTTCCTACTTGAAGACCAGAACCACTGGCTAGCCTGAGGCAGACCTGCTGTGGGCCTGGTCTCCATCCAGTAACAGTATAATCCATCCACCCCACAGAAAGTGACCTTTCCCCCTTGTTTTGAAAATATGGAAATGGCACAATGGTGCAATAATCCCACAAAAGTGGGTACGAAGTTATTTAGGAAAAGAATTGGAGAAGCTCGCTTCATTGAAAGAATTGAAGAATTGGAGAGTTGTATGTATCATCCCAACCAGTGTGTCAAGGCCAGTAGTCTGAAGACTCCTTTGGTCCGAGCATTGGGACTTCAGGGAATGTCAGGGCCAGGAACTGACATGTGATAAACTACAAGGTAGAGGGGCCAGAGAGAGTCTATAATTTTGACTTGTTTTTTAATTGTGCGAGGCACATGCTAAGGAGCATGTAACATGTAGAATTTAAGAATGTTAATAAAATGAGCACTCATGTATTTTCCACCCAGCTTAAGAAGTTGAATAATACCAGCATCTTAAAACCTCCCTATGTAGATTTTGCTTTTACTTTTGTAATAGTTGATAGCAGCCAAAATAGGTTTTTCTTTTTTAACCTTAAAAATGCTTTTTTCCTGCCCTGGCTGGTGTGGCTCAGTGGAGTGAGTGCTGGCCTGCAAACCAAAGGGTCGCCGGTTTAATTCCTGGTCAGGGCACAGGCCTGGCTTGTGGCCCAGGTCCCCAGCTGGAGGTGTGCGAGAGGCAACCACACACTGATGTTTCTCTCCCTCTCTTTCTTCCTCCCTTTCTCTCTCTCTAAAAATAAATAAATAAATAAATCTTTTAAAAAAATTATTTGTTCCTTATGTTAATGAAATCTGAGGGTAAATTCTGAGAATTTTGAAAAGATTTATATATATAATTTAAAAAAATACACATTTTTAGATATATGTTTTGATTTTTTAAACATGAGAGGACATACAATAAAAAGTTTACCACTCGTCTCTCTTATAGCCACTTTTCCCTTCCCTCTGAAAGGATGGTATATGCTTTCAGATATTTGCACCTTTTTAAATTTTACATATGCGTGCACACACACTTCCGTCTTTGTCACACAAATGTAAGTGGACTCTTCACACTTTATTTTTCCTTAACAGATTTGGAGATCTTTTAAAATCAGAACATAAAGAGCTTCCTTATTCTTTTGTTTACATTGTATTCTGTTGATGATACTCTGGTTTCTCTTTAGGTTGTATAAATCTTTCGCCTTTTACATTGTATTCTCTTGAGTGGCTGTTTCATAATTTTTGGTTAACATAGTCCCGTATTGACAGACAGTGATAAAATGTTCTTTTTAACCTTTATAATTTGTTTAAATTTTTAGGAAGCAAAGTAAATAGAACAAAATATGTAAATTTACACAATTTAACAAAATATAGTCTCCCTTTAAGCATACCTACTTGTAAGAAGGAGCTAGCACTCATTTAGAAAAGCACGACAGATATCTAAGTAAATTTTTATGTTATAAAAAAGGTAAAAAACCCTTAAACTTTAGATATTTTTGTCTACCTGTCTAAAACATGTCCTGAATATGGAACCGAACTGTTGGTTAGTTACTAAATAAGCTAGCCTGTGACGATTTTTCCTTGAATAATTTAAATTTGATTAAAATAATAAAATTGCCTTATAAATGTATATCAAGGCTTTCTGTGCTCTTGGCACTTGATAAGTCAGTTTGAACTGGTGAAAAATCCGTTTCCTAAAACTGTTGATGGGAAAGAAACTATTATGTCCTCATGAACCATGGTAAGTATTTTTTAGAGGGAGGGAGAAAGAGAGAGAGAGTAACATCAATTGGTTGCCTCTTGTGCTCCCTGACCGGGGACTGACCTCAACCTAGACATGTGCCCTGGCTGGGCATCGAACCGGCAACCTTTCACTTTGCAGGATGACGGCCAACCAACTGATCCACGCCAGTCAAGGCTGAACCATGCTAAATTTAATTTGGTTCCAGGCCTGGTTTATACAGAATAATTGAGTGACTTGTTTCTGTTTAAATGTCAGGTGTTTAATGAACGCTGCCGAATTCACTTCAAGCCTCCAAAGAATGAATGAAAAGATATTTTAAAAACGACCGGGTCATCTCATAAGAGCTAAGTATGACAGACATCAACAAGGCAGGCTTCCTAGGATGATTTCTGAGCCAACCGTCCAAGACCTTGTGTTGATTTCAGCCCCACTTAGCCAAGCCCTCACGTATAAATAATTCTGATAATTATGGAGAAATCAACTGCTATTTTATACTGATTCTGTAAAAAAAAAGTTTTGTAACTATTAAAATAATTTTGTGACTCAGTGTGTATACTTTTGATTATTTTTCTAGTTGAGACAGTAAGTTCTTATAAGAGAATATTGAACACAAATTTAGTACCTGATTTTGTGTTATACCTTTATGATTTTTACAAATTTGTTGGCTTGAACATGGACCTTTTTGGTCACTGATGGTTTTATCCCTTTATTTTTGTGGGTTTTATTGCTCTTAAGTAAAAGGGCAGCATTATAGGTTGGATACTGCCCAAAGAAACTTTCTCTTAGTACCTTAACTTCTCTTGTTTTCAAACTCAAAAGACTAACTTTGGGTGGGATTTTTTTCCCTGGACAGTGAAAAGGAAAGCAGTAAATCAGGCTCAGAACAGGGAAATGCAGGGGAGGGGTTCATGATAGTGCACAAGTGAGTCAGTAAAACAAAAACAAAACCTCTATCAGGATTTGGTCATTGCAAAAAAGTGCTTTGTAGCACAGGATGATTTTATTATTTTCTATAGCTATGTAAAAAATTACCACAATTTAGCAGCTTTAAATCACCCCTTGTTATTATCTAACAGTTTTGTAGGTCAGAAGTCCAGGCAGGCTAGACCAGGTTCCCTGCCTGGGGTCTTACAGGCTGAAATGATGTTGTCAGCCAAGGTGGATTCTTTAGCGGAAGAAGCTGCTTCCAGCCTCATCCAGTCTGTTGCTTGAATTCAGATCCTTGTGTTGTAGGATGGAAGTCCTCGTTTCCTTGCTCACTGTCATGGGCTACTCTAAGCTTTTGGAAACCACCCTTGTTTCTTGATACGTGGCCTCCTTCCTCTTCAAACTAGCAACAGTGCATTGAATCCTCTTCATTCTTGGAATATAACTTCCTTTTCTGCTGTAAGCTACACTAACAGCTTTTACAGGGTTTTCATGATTAGTTTAGGCCTACCACGATAATCTTCCTTTTGGTGAACTTAGCATCAGTTGATTAGAACCTTAATTACATCTGCAAATCCCTTTTGCCAGGTGATGTAACATCACAGATGTAATGTCTCACATTCACTGAGTGAGGCATTAGAGCAGGATATTTTATAGAGCCGTGTTAGAATTCTGCCTACCATGATTTAAACAAGCCACCTGGAGACTTCTGGTCAAGATGGCAGGTAGGTAAAAATGATACTTGCTTCCTCTCACAACCATATCAAAATTACAACTAAACTATAGAACCATTATTCAGAAACACCTGAAATGGAGCTGAATGAAAGTCTTACAAATACAGAATTAAAGAAGAAACCACATTGAGACTGGTAGTAGGGGCAGAGAAGTGGAACGGGCTGGTCCCACACCCACTTGTAGCAGATAAAAATCAGGAGGGATATCTCAGCTATGGAGGTCTCCCCTGAGGAGTGAGGGGTCCCAGGTCCCCCAGTCCAGGATTCCAGTACCAGGAATAGAAGTCCCCATAAAATGAGCAGGGATTGAGACTGAGGAAGATGGAAGAAGTTTCTGGAGTCCCAGGCAGTTCCTCTTAAAGGATCTGCATATGGACTTATGCGAACTCACTCCTGATCTCCAGTGCAGTGGCAGCAGGTTGGAATGCACCAGAGACTTATAGGCAGGAAATGAATTATTTGGCATCTGGGCGAGAGCTGGATGGGCAGCTTTCTCCCAGACAAAAGTGCTGGCTGGGGCCATTATTCCTTCATTGAGACCGCAAACAGAACCAGGTGGGTGCCGTATCTGTGTCTCCATCACCTGGATCACACTATTAGCCTCACCCTGATGATTCTCTAAGGCCCCGCCTAATCCAATTTTTTGGGCCCAACCAAAATGTTTCCATATGAATGGCTTGTCATGGTTCATGCTTTAGATTCTCTAAATCCTCAAAAAACCAGCATCTGGCCTAAGCGAGTCCTGTACCTCTCACTAAGTGGCCCTGGGCCTGGCACTAGCAGCAGCTGGCCTCGGTGCACAGTGTGGCCTTGCCTGGTCACCTCCAAACCCTGCACAAGTAGCAGCCAACTTCAGATCACTTTGTAACTTATGCCAGGTGACCCTAGGCAGAACACAGGTGGTTGCTGACCTTGGCCTGCACCTCCTTAGAGGCCTCAGAACACACCCAGTGGACAGCTTTAGACCACATTGAAGCACTACCACCCAACCGACTTCACAAGCCACACACTGAAGAGGCAAACTCAGTAGGCACCAGAGTCCTGAAGTAAGTCCTGTTCTGTGGGGTGGGCCCCTGCACATCTGATACTCCAGGATGGAAGTAAGGTGGTGTTTGGTGGTAACAGCCAGTTCTTGAAGCTGATTGGCCTGTGTAGATCCTTCCCATTGATGTGTCAATAGCAATCATGGCTCAACTCCAAGAGGAGAGTGGACATAGTCTGCACAGACAGGCACACCTCAAGTACCCAGCTTGGGTGCTCAGGGAAGCTGTGCCACTGGATCCTGCAGGACACCTACTACATTAGGCCACACTACCAAGACGGAGTCAGAGCAGCTCTACCTAATACATAGAAACAAACATAGGTTGCCAAAATGAGGAGACAAGGAAACAGCCAAGTAAAAGAACAAAATGCCAGAAAAAGAACTAAACAAGATGGAGACAAGCAATCTATTAGACGCAGAGTTCAAAGCACTGATTAGAGGGATGCCTAATGAACGTGGTGAGAACCTCAACAGCATTGAAAAGAACCAGTCAGAGACTTCTGGCCCAGATACAGGCATACATAGATATACACTTGGCCTTGAACAACCAAAAGAAGGACAACAAAAAAGTTTAAAAACAAAAAATAACCAGAACTCCCGGAAAGTCAAACTGTATAGAAGTCTGACAACCAAGCAGTTAAAGAAGAAACATCCATCCAGACTGGAAGGAGGGTGGAGATGGGTAGCCAGGATGGAGAGGACTTGCAGCTGGAGGATTGGGTGGGCAAGGTGGTGGCTGGTAGAGCGGGTGGTCCTACATTTGCATGCAGAAAAACTGGGAGGAACAACTGGGGAGTGAGACAGACCACACGACCCAGGGTTCCAGCGCAGGGGAAATAAAGCCTTGAAACCTCTGACTGAAAAAACCTGTGGGGGTTGAGGTGGCAGAGGGAGAAACTCAGCCTTACAGGACAGTTCATTGGAGAGACCCACAGGGGCCTAGAACTTACATAAACCCACCCACCCAGGAATCAGCACCAGAAGGGCCCAATTTGCTTGTGAGGAGCAGAGGAAGTAACTACCAACTGAGAGTTGAGCAAGCAGCATTGTTCCCTCTAGGACCCCTCCCCCACATAGAGTGCTACAACAGTGACATGGGTTGCCCTGCCCATAAGGCTCTGCCCCTTACTATGTAACAGGCGCGCCAAGACAAAAAATAATGGCCCAAATGAAAGAACAGATCAAAGCTCCAGAAAAAAAATACTAAGTGATGAAAAGATAGCCAACCTATTAGATGCACAGTTCAAAACACTGGTAATAAGGATGCTCACAGCAATGGTTGAGTATGGTCACAAAATAGAGGAAAAAGTGAAGACTATGCAAAGTGAAAGAAAAACATACAGGGAACTAATAGTGAAGGGAAGGAAACTGGGACTCAAATCAATGAATTGGAGCAGAAGGAAGAAATAAACATCCAACCAGAACACAATGAAGAAACGAGAATTCAAAAAGAGATGCTTAGGAATCTCCAGGACAACTTTAAACATTCCAACATCTGAATCATAGGGGTGCCAGAAGGAGAAGAGGAAGACCAAGATATTGAAAACTTATTTGAAAAAATAATGAAAGAGAACTTCTCCAATCTGGCAAAGGAAATAGACTTCCAGGAAGTCCAGGAAGCTCAGAGAGTCCTAAAGAAGTTGAACCCAAGGAAGCACACACCAAGGCACATCATCACTACATTACCCAAGATTAAAGATAGGGGGAGAATCTTAAAAGCAGCAAGAGAGGAGACAGTTACCTACAAAGGAGTGCCCATCAGACTGTTGGCTGATTTTTCAAAAGAAACCTTACAGGCAAGAAGGGGCTGGAAAGAAGTATTCCAAGTCATGAAAGGCAAGGACCTACATCCAAGATTACTCTATCCAGACAAGCTATCATTTAGAATGGAAGGGCAGATAAAGTGCTTCCCAGATAAGGTCAAGTTAAAGTAGTTCATCATCACCAAGCCCTTATTATATGAAATGTTAAAAGGACTTACCTAAGAAAAAGAAGATAAAAAATACAAACAGTAAAATGACAACAAACTCACAACTATTAACAACCAATCCCTTCTGGCCTGCAAAGTCTCTTTTGAGAAATCAGCCAACAGTCTAATGGGAGATGCCTTGTAGGTCACTAACTGCTTTTCTCTTGCTTCTTTTAAGATTCTCTCCTTGTCTTTAATCTTTGGCATTTTAATTATGATGTGTCTTGGGGTGGGCCTTTTTGAGTCCGTCTTGTTCGGGACTCTCTGTGCTTCCTAGAATTGTATGTCTATTTTCTTCACCAAGTTAGATAATATTTCTGTCATTAGTTTCTCAAATTGGTTTTCAATTTCTTGGTCTCTCTCTTCTCTTTCTGGCACCCCCATGATGTGAATGTTGGTACACTTGAATTTGTTCAAGAGGCTCCTTACACTCTCCTCATTTGTTTGGATTATTTTATTTTTCTGATTGGGTGTTTCTTGCTTTCTTATAATCCAAATTTCTGATTTGATTCTTAGCTTCACCCACTGTATTGTTGATTCTCTGTAAATTGTTCTTCATTTCAGTTAGCGTATCCTCCATTTCTGTTTTTTTTTTAATGTTTTCTATGTCTTTTTCTTTTTTTATGCTGTTGAAGTTCTCTCTGCTCTTCTCCTAAGTTCATTGAGCATTCTTATATCCAGTGTTTTGAACTCTGCATCTGGTAGCTTGCTTGTCTCCATTTTGTTTAGTTCCTTTGCTGGTGTTTTGCCCTGTTCTTTCATTTGGGCCATGTTTCTTTGTCTCCTCATTTTGGCAGCCTCCCTGTGTTTCTTTCTATTTAATATGTAGAGCTGCTACATCTCCCTATGTTGGTAGAGTGGCCTAATATAGTAGCTATCCTCTAGGGCCCAGTGGCACAGCCTCACCTATTACCCAAGCTGTGTAATCAAGGTGCACCCACTGTGTGTGCTGTGTACACCCTTCTGTTGTAGTTGAGCCTTGATTCATCTTGACACATCCACAGTTAGCTACCCCTGTGTGCTGTTCAGGGTCACACAGCATAAACTACAAAGCTATCTGCAGATGGCTGCTACTTGTGCTGGGCTTGGAGGTGAGCAGACAAGGCCAAGCTGAGAACCAAGGCTGACTGCTACTAGTTCCGGGCCTGGGGTGACTGAGTGAGAGGTATGGGGCTCACAGAAACCAGTTACTGCTTGTTTGTGAGAATTTTGGAAAACCTGAGGCATGTGCTAAGACAAGCTATTTGCATGGAAACGCCACTGGAAACAGCTTGGGTGGGCCTGCAAATTGGGTGGGGCAGGGCCTCAGGGAATCACCAGTGTTGGGGAAAACAGTGTATACCAGGTTGATGGTATTTCAGACATGGTGCCCGCCTGCTGGCTCTTTGGCTCTGTCAGAGGAGGGCTCAGAAAAGTAACAATGGCCTCTGCCAGTACTTGTGTCTGGGAGAAAGCTGCTCCCTGGCTCTCACCCCAATGCCAGGCAATTCAGTTCCTCCCTGTATGTTCTGGTGCCTTTCAACTTGCTACCCCTGTACTGGAGCTCAAAGCAAGTGAGGCTGTGCATGGGTCCTTTAAGAGGCACTTCCAAGGATTCCAGCAGTTTCTGTCTTGCCAAAGCCTCAATCCCCGCTGGTGTTTACAGCCAGAAGTTATGGGGACTTATCTTCCTGGCACTGGAACCCTGGGCACTATTCCTGGCACTATTGTGGGGCTGGGACCCTTTGCTCCTGAAATATCCATCCTGATTTTTATCTGCCACACAGAAGTGTGGGACCAGCCCATTCCATGTCTCCACTCCTGATACCAGTCACAATGTAGTTTGTTCTTTAATTCCATAGTTGTAAGACTTCTTTTCTGCTCAATATTTGATGGTTCTGAATGATGGTTATTCTATAGTTTAGTTGTAATTTTGATGTGGTTGTGTGAGGAGATGAGCCATGTTTACCTATATCTCCATCTTCTATCTGAGATCAAAAAGAAAGTTTTCTAATAAGTCATTCTCTTTTTCAAGTTGTGCTCCAAAGATACTGATTTTGGAAATGGAATGATACTGTACCCAGAAAATGGAGTATTCTGTCTAGAATTAGGTATAATCCTGTAAAAGGGGAGAGGATTGGTCTAGGTGAATCGTGGATCTCCTGATGCACTAAAAAGGGACAGCAAATTCACTGACACTTAAAGATAATTACTGTATATTGATCATTTTTTCCACTTTAGTTTTTAAAACAAAATCTACCTCCTGATTAAAATGCCTCAGCAGCTTCTCACTGCCTAGCAATACTAATTTCTTTAAATGGTTTGTGAGGTCCTTGGTGCTGTGGCCCCTGCTTACCTCTAACCTCATCAATGTCAACACCACACTCTGCTCTCCATCAATAGGGCTCCAGTTTCTGTTCGTAGAAAAGACCCAGTCTCACCTCTGAACTTCTACGCATGTTCTCTCTTCCCTGCCCTGCTTCATGTCTCAACTCACACTTCATTCAGCAAGCCTTTAGTAACCTCTCAAATACAAATTGGTGTCCCTTTTACATGCTGTCATGAGACATGCCTCCTTCATGATCTTTATTATGTTGTTCCAAGGCTGTTTTCTTCTCTCTTGCTAGCTTTTAGGACTGGTGCTGTGATTCTCAGTTCCTGGCATGGATAAGCCTGAGACACTGATAGTTCTCTTCCTTACTTCCATTTTCCCTTCCTGACCAACAGAATCCTGATTTTTGTCTAGAGTGGCAGTGTGGCCAGCTTCCCTTGTAGCCCCAGACAGCAGTGAGGCAATTTGGGCTAATGAGATATAAGCAGAAGCCTTCCGGAGCAATTCTGAGACACTTACTTTTCTGATAAAGGCTTTGTCCCTTCCTCCTCCTTCCTACTTAGAGTATGGTTAGGTGGCTAGAAGAGACAAGGATGAGTTCTATTTGCCTGTGTGGTGACAAACACAAGGATAAAAACCACATGAAGGATGGTTGAACAGAAAGGAGACTAGATCCTAAATGGCATTGTGTGTGGGTTGCCCTTCCAGCCCCAGGCTGTGTCTCCATACTTGTTGTTAAGTGAAGGCAGGAGTTTTCATTTGTTCATTCAAGGATGTAACAGAAGTGGTTAACCTGTTTGGTTAAGTCTCTGTATTTAGGGTTCTGTTATAAGCAGCTAAATGCAGCCTGTGGGTGATACACTGTTCAAATATTTGTTTAATGAATGAAGAGGATACTACTACTAACTTGTTTCCTCAGTACTTACTACTAATTAGGCACCATTCTAAGTACTTTACATGATGTGGGAGATGAACCTTGGAAGGCTGTCATAGGGGAAGGCCAGAGAAGACTGGGTCCCATAAAAAGGAACACCCAGAAGTATGTGAAGGAATTTGGGGGAAAGTCATTTCATTTCCCTAAGAAGGAAGGCTTGTCATTAATAGCCAGCTCATCCAGGACCTGTCCATTACTTGGTTCCCAAGGACTGAGGTCAGACCTCACTCAAATATTTTAACATACAAATGCAGTTCTCTCTCTTTTTTAAAATATTTTATTGATTATGCCATTACAATTGTCCCATTTTCCCCCCTTTATTCCCCTCTGCCCTGCACACCCCCTCCCACCCACATTCCCCCTTTTTAGTTCATGTCCATGGGTCATATATATACGTTCTTTGGCTTCTACATTTCCTATACTATTCTCAACCTCCCCCTGTCTATCTTCTACCTACCATTTATGCTTCTTATTCCCAGTACCTTTTCCCCCTCTCTCCCCACCCACTCCCCTGATGATAACCCTCCATGTGATCTCGATTTCTGTGATTCTGTTCCTGTTCTAGTTGTTTGCTTAGTTTGTTTTTGTTTTTATTTTAGGTTCAGTCGTTAATAACTGTGAGTTTGTTGTCATTTTACTGTTCATATTTTTATCTTGTTTTTCTTAGATAAGTCCCTTTAACATTTCATTTAATAAGGGTTTGGTGTTGATGAACTCTTTGAACTTGACCTTATCTGGGAAGCACTTTATCTGCCCTTCCATTCTAAATGATAGCTTTGCTGGATAGAGTATTCTTGGATGTAGGTCCTTGCCTTTCATGACTTGAAATGCTTCCTTCTAGCCCCTTCTTGCCTGCAAGGTTTCTTTTGAGAAATCAGCTGACAGTCTTATGGGCACTCCTTTGTAGGTTACTGTCTCCCTTTCTCTTGTTGCTTTTAAGATTCTCTCTTTATCTTTCACCTTGGGTAATGTAATTATGATGTGCCTTGATGTGTTCCTCCTTGGGTCCAACTTCTTTGGGACTCTCTGGGCTTCCTGGACTTCCTGGAAGTCCATTTCCTTTGCCAGATTGGGGAAGTTCTCTTTCATTATTTTTTCAAATAAGTTTTCAATTTCTTGGTCTTCCTCTTCATCTTCTGGTACCCCTATGATTCAGGTGTTGGAACACTTCAAGATGTCCTGGAGGTTCCTAAGCCTCTCTTCATTTTTCTGAATTCTTGTTTCTTCATTGTGTTGTGCTTGAATGTTTCTTTCTCCCTTCTGGTCCACACCATTGATCTGAGTCCCAGTTTCCTTCCCATCACTGTTGGTTCCCTGTACATTTTCCTTTATTTCACTTACCATAGCCTTCATTTGTTCATCTAATTTGCGACCATATTCAACCAATTCTGTGAGCATCCTGATTACCAGTGTCTTGAACTGTGCATCTGATAGGTTGGTTATCTCTTCGTCGCTTAGTTGTATTTTTTCTGGAGCTTTGATCTGTTCTTTCATTTGGGCCATTTTTTTTTTTGTCTTGGCGTGCCTGTTACGTATAAGAGGCGGAGCTGTAGGTGTTCACCAGGGCGGGGCAACTCACGTCACTGCGTTATGACGCTGTATGTGGGGGAGGGGTCCAAGAGGGAACAGTGCCGTTTGCTCCGCTCTCTGCAGGTTTTCAGTCACTTCCTCCGCTACCCACAATCAAATTGGGCCCCTCTGGTGCTGATTCCCAGGTGGGTGGGCTTGTGTACGTCCTGGACCCTGTGGGTCTCTCCAACGATCTCTCCTGTGAGGCTGGGAGTTTCTCCCGCTGCCACCTCAACCCCCACAGGTGTTTTCAATCAGAGGCTTTGAGGCTTTATTTCCTCGTGCTGGGACCCTGGGTTACGTGGTCTATATCGCTCCCTAGTTGTTCCTCCCAGTTTATTCATACCTGGGTGTGGGACCGCCCAGTCTGCCAGCTGCCACCTCGCCCAGTCCACCAGCCCCTGCCTCGCTGCGAGTCCTCTCTACCCAGCTGCCTGTCTCCGCCCCTCCTACAGATCTGGGTGAGTGTTTCTTCTTTAACTCCTTGGTTGTCAGACTTCCATACAGTTCGATTTCCTGTGAGTTCTGGTTGTTTTTTGTTTTTAAATTTGTTGTTGTCCTCCTTTTGGTTTTGCGAGGAGGCACAGTGTGTCTACCTATGCCTCCATCTTGGCGGGAAGTCTGCAGTTCTCTTTTTGCTTGATTGTTTAACTCACATCGAATCTCTATCTCCCACTGATAAAATCATGGCTTACTTCTCTGAGGACAAAGTATTCCTGTCTATCTGTCTATCCATCCAGCAATCCATCCACATACTTTATTTTATTTTTTTTAGTGGTACAAGATGGTGCTACTTTATTTCATTGGCTCTTTCCACGTAAACTGATGAACATCTAAGAGCAGAAAATCTGGCTATAATTTAAGACCCCAAATCATGCATTAAAGCTTTCCTTTGGCAAAACTATCTTAAACAACCTCATAGTTAGTAGTTTATATTGTTTAGTGGTTTTTGGTGTTGTTCAATTACAGTCGTCCCAACTTTCCCACGATTGCTCTCCCTTTCCCTCCTCTTCTCCCTCTGCAATCCCCACCCTGTTGACCATTACCATGGACCCTTTATACATGTTCCTTGACCAGACCCTTCCCCTTCTTTCCTTTGTTATGCTTCTCCTCCCTCCCCTCTGGTCACTATTAGTTTGTTCCTTATTTCAATGTCTCTATTTCTATTTTGCTCATTTGTTTGTTTTGCTCATTAGGTTCCACTTATAGGTGAGATCACAGGGTATTTGTCTTTTGCTGCCTGGCTTACTTCACTTAGCATAATGCTCTCCAGTTCCATCTATGCTGTTTTGAAGGGTAGTAGCTCCTTCTTTCTCTCTGCTGTGTAGAATTCCATTGTGTAAACGTAGCACAGTTTTTTGATCCACTCATTGACTGATGGGCACTTAGGCTGTTCCCAGCACTTGGCTATTGTAAATTGTGCTGCTATGAACATTAGGGTGAAAAGGTTCTTTTGAATTGGTGTTTCAGGATTCTTAGGGTATAATCCCAGCAGTGGAATCATTGGATCAAAAGGCAGTTCCATCTTTAATTTTTCATATACTCTTTAAAGTTTATTTATTTATTTATTTATTCAGTAGTACTTTGTATTAGTTTCAGGTGTACAGCATAGTGGTTAGACATT
>VMDR010006383.1:0-26156 GCA_007922815.1 Macrotus californicus | reverse complement strand
TTATAAGTCTGTTTCTGTTCTATTTGTTCATTTATTTTGTTCTTTAGATTCCACATATAAGTGAAATCATATGGTATTTGTCTTTCTCTGTCTGACTTATTTCACTTAGCAAAATATCCTGTAGGTCCATCCATACCATCACAAATGGTTAAGATTTCATTCTTTTTTATGTTTGAGTAATGTATTCCATTGTATATGTATCATTTCTTCTTTATTTAACCATATATTCATTAGATTGCTTCCAAATTTTGGCTGTTCTAAATTATGCTGCAATGAATATAAGGGTGCCTATATCTTTTCAAATTAGTGTTGTGAATTTCTTTGGATAAATATCCAGAAGTGGAATCTCTGGATCATAAGGGAGTTTCATTTTTAGTTTTTTGAGGAATCTCCATACTGTTTTCCACAGTGGCTGCACCCGTTAGCAGTCCCACCAACAGTGCATAAAACTCCCCTTCCTTTAGCTGTCATCTCTCCATCTATGAGTCTGTCCCTATTTTGCTTATTAGTTCAGTTTGTTCATTAGATTCTACATATGAGTGAGATCATATAGTATTTCTCTTTCTCTGACTGGCTTATTTCACTTAGCATAATGTTCTCCAGGTCCATCCATGCTGTTGCAAAGGGTAAAATTTTCTTTTTTTCATGGCCAAGTAGTATTCCATTGTGTAAATGTCCCATAGTTGTTTTATCCACTCTTCTACTGATGGACACTTGGGCTATCTACAGATCTTGGTGATTGTAAATAATGCTGTTATGAACATAGGGGTGCATATATTCTTTCTTATTGGTGTTTCAGAATTCTTAGAATATATTCCTAGAAGTAGGATCACTGGGCCAAATGGCAGTTCCATTTTTAGTTTTTTGAGAAAACTCCACACTGTTTTTCACAGAGGCTACACCAAAATGGATTCCCACCAACAGTGCCAGCACATCCTCGCCAGCACTTGTTGATTTATTGATGGCAGCCAATCTGGCAGGTGTGAGGTGATATCTCATGGTTTTAATCTCTCTGAAGATTAGTGATGCTGAGCATTTTTTCATGTCTATGGGTCATCTGTATGTTCTCTTTGAAAAAGTGTCTATTCAGGTCTTTTGTCAATTTTTTAATTGGGTTGTTTGTCTTCCTGGTGTTGAGCTGTATAAATTCTTTATATATTAGGTTGGCCAAAAAGATCGTTTGTTTTTTTTCCGTAAGATGGCTCTAATAGTGCTTAGTTGTCTTTAACTTCATTCAAAGCAATTTTGTTAGATTGCATTATGACAGCTGTCATATCAACGTGCATTTTTAAAAAAACATCAAAATTGGTGATTTTTTGTGTAGCCTTTTAAATATTGAAGTTAGAAGGAAATAAGCAACATTTTTGGCATATTGTGCTTTATTATTTGAAGAAAGGTAAAACACAACTGAAATGCAAAAGAAAAGATTTGTGCAGTATATGGAGAAGTTGCTGTGACTGATAGAATGTGTCAAAAGTGGTTTGCGAAGTTTTGTGCTGGAGATTCCTCAACAGACAATGCTCCATGGTCAGGTAGACCATTTGAAATTGATAACGGTCAAATCAAGACATTAATTGAGAATAGTCAACATTATACCATGTGAGAGATGATATATTCAAAATATTCAAAATTTTCAAATTAATAAACTTTTAGTGAAAATGAAAACTATGTCTTTTATTTTATGAAAAAAACCATATGGACTTTTTCGCCAACCCAATAATTTGGAAACTAACCCCTTATCAAATATATCATTGGTGAATATGTTTTCCCATATAGTGGGTTCCCTTTTCATTTTTTTGATGGTTTCTTTTGCTGTTTGGAAGCCTTTTAGTTTGATGTAGTCCCATTTGTTTATTTTTTCCTTTGTTTCCCTTGCACTAGGAGATATCAGCAAAAATAATGCTATGCAAGATGTCTGAGATTTTACTGCTTATGTTTTCTTCTAGGGTTTTTGTGTTTTTGTGACTTACATTTAAGTCTTTTATCCATTTTCAGTTTATTCTTATGTATGGTGTAAGTTGGTGGCCTATTTTCTTTCTTTTTTTTTTTTTTTGTATACACCAGTCCAATTTTCCAAACGCCATTTATTGAAGAAAATAGTTTTACTCCATCATATCTTCCTGTCTCCTTTTTCAAATATTAAGTGACCATAAAGGAGTGGGTTCATTTCTGGGCTCTCTGTTCTGTTTCATTGATCTGTTTGCCTGTTTTTGTGCTAGTACCAGGCTGTTTTGGTTAGAGTGGCTTTGTAGTATAGTTTGGTATCTGGGATCTGGTAAATGGTATCCTTGTAACTTTGTTCTTCTTTCTGAAGATTGCTGAGGCTATTCAGGGTCTTTTTTGGTTCCATATAAATTTTTGGAATATTTGTTCTAGATCTGTGAAATGTGCCATTGTATTTTTTAAAAAGGTTTTATTTATTTATTTTTAGAGAAAGGGGAAGGGAGGGAGAAAGAGAGGGAGAGAAACATCAATGTGTAGTTGCCTCTTGCATGCCCCCTACTGGGGGCCTGGCTCACAACCCAGGCATGTGCCTTGATCAGGAATCAAACAGGCAACCCTTTGGTTCGTAGGCTGGCACTCAGTCCACTGAGTCACAGCAGCCAGGGAGCTATTGGTGTTTTAATAGGAATTGTGTTGAATCTGTAGAGTGTTCTTTCAAAAATTTACCATTTTGACAATTTTTAAGAGATTTTATTTACTTATTTTCAGAGAGAGGAGAAGGAAGAGAGGGAGAGAAACATTGATGTGGGCAAGAAACATCAATCGGTTGCCTCTTGCATACCCGCAATTGGGGACCGGGCCAAAACCCAGGCATGTGTCCTGACTGGGAATTGAAGTGGTGACCTTTTTGTTCGCAGGCCAGTGCTCAGTCCACTGAGCCATACCAGCCAGGGCAGATTGCTTTTTCTGAGAGTTCATTATTGGTGTATAAAAGTGCTACTGATTTCTGGATATTTTGTATCCTGATATTTTGTCTAATTCATATATTAAATTTAGTAGTTTTTTGGTGGAGTCTTAGGGTTTCCTATGTACAATATCATTTCATCTGCAAATAATGACAGTTTTACTTCATGCTTTCCGATTTGGATGCCTTTTATTTCTTCTTCTTTGATCACTGTGGCTAAGGCTTCTAGTCCTATGGGTAAGACAGGTGAAAGTGGACATCCTTGTGTTCTTGATATTAAGAGAAACACTTACTTTTTGCCCATTAAGTATGATGTTGGCTGTAGGTTTTTCATATATGGCCTTTATTGTGTTGAGGTATGATCCCTCTATTACCAGTTTGCTGAGAGTTTTTATCAGAAATGGGTGCTGGGTTTTATTAAAAGCTTTTTTTTTTCTGTGTCTATTTATGTGATCATGTATTGTTTATATACCACACTTATTGATTTGCAAATATTTTACCAACCTTGCACCCCTGGAATAAATCCCACTTGGTTATGGTATGTGATCTTTCTCATGCATTTTTTGGTATGTAAATAAGTGCATTTATTTAAAATGAAATTAAATGGTTGATCTTTCTAATGTGTTGTTGGATCTAATTTGCTAACATTTTGCTGAGGATTTTAGCATCTATGTTCATCAGAAATAATGATCTATGATTTTCTTTCTCTGTAGTGTCTTTATCTCATTTTGGAATTAGGATAATGCTGGCCTCATAAAAAGATCTTGGAAGTCTTCCCTCCTCTTGAATTTTTTGGAAGAGTTTGAGGAGAGTTGTTGGTTCTTCTTTGAATGCTTGGTGAAATTCGCCTGTGAAGCCACCAGGGCTCTTTTTAGGGAAGACTCTGGCCCACAGCTCCTGCTGAAAGAGCAGACCTTGGGAGCAGTTTCACACTATGCTGATTGGATCAGGGCTGTGCAGCTGACTCCAAAACTACTAAAGCTTAAGTTGGCCAGTGTTCTGTGACATATCCTGGGGCGAAAAAGTGATCTGGACAATCAAAACCTTCAAGCAGTTAGCAGTGGGAGGTGAAACTTGAAGTAGAGTGGTGATGAGGTACAATAGAGGCTAGGATGAGATACAATATTCTGAGAAAGCAAGAGCTGTGAGGATGTACATCCGAAGGCAGAGAAAAGTTACGTGGAATAGAAGAGGGAATGCCAGTTGGAGCCAGGGGAAAAGTGGACAGAGACAGAGACGCAGGTGGTTGCTTGGGGAATAGCTGAAACCCATTGAAAATGAGGCCCTAGAGTGAAAACCCACCACCACCGCTTTCCAGGTTCTCAGAGCTGCCTTGGATTCTGGTTCTGGCCATGAGACCCAGTTCTGTACAGTTCCCTCTTCTCCATGAGGCCTGATTGTTTGGCATTTCCTAGATTCCTAACCAGATGTATATGATAAATCTCTGCATTCACACAAAGTAAATTAAGATCTCTTGAACCAAAGGAGCCTATCAAGAACATTCAGGTAGCCAAGTAATATCTACATGTTTAGATGTTCTATTGATATAGGGACATTTTTTCCTCATCCTATACTTTCCATTTCTATTGTTGCTTAGAGCAATGGGAATGTACTTGGATAGCTTGGGTTGCCTTCACTGTGGCTGAACTTCAGGTTCCAGCAAAGGAAGCCTCAGAAGAGTCTTAGGCCTTCTAAATAAGAAACTGGGCAGAAAATGATTGAGTCACACCCTTACGTAAGTGAAAAATACCTCTTCCCCAAGACAGAACCAAATAGGCATTGCCTATAACTCGGTAGAATTATGCCCTACATGTCTGTACTTGGCCCAGTTCCAGTCATTTGAGCACACACTCTGTCACAGTGAATTCTGTGAGTGCCTAATAGACCACTGGGGTTGAGTACCTCACTCTTGTGAGGCAAGAGTACATTCTCTCTGTCTCTGTCTCTTGAGTTAGACAAAATAATTTTTGTAACAGAGTACAAATTCTTGCTCCCCAATTCAACTTCAAATTTGGTGGGAAGAATGTTTTAGCGAAGTGCTTTTTTCTTTGGTTGCAATGGTATTGCTAAGGGAGGTCAGGTCTTTTGGGGAGAAACTCGCTCCTTTATTTGGATAAGCCCTAAATGGCCACCAACTTCTGAACACTTTTTCCATTAATGGTTTATTCAGTTGTTGGTCTATTTTTTTTTTATTTTATTGATAGATTTTAAAGAGAGAGAGGAAGAGACAGAGAGAGAGGGAGAAACATTGATATGTTGTTCCGCTTATTTATGCATTCATTGATTGATTCTTGTATATACCCTGACTGGGTATTGAACCTGCAACCTTGGTGAATCAGGACAACGCTACAAGAAACTAAGCTACCCAACCAGGGCTGCAAGTCTATTTTCTTTTTCTTACTCTGAGAATCCCAACAATTCTTGGAGAATAAATCTAATTGTTAAAATACTACTTCATTATCATTTAAGATAAACCACTCCCTTTTGAAAAACCATCTCTGAAAAAAGGCAATAAATATATATTGAAACCAAAAATAATCAATCAATCAATCAATAGCCAGTTAAACTCAAGGACAGATGAAGTCAGGTGAACAAAGAGCAAAAATGTCATTAAAAGCCAGACTCATGCCCTGGCTGGTGTGGCTCAGTGGATTGAGTGCTGGCTTAGGAACCAAAAGGTCAGTGGTTCAATTCCCAGTCAGGGCACATGCCTGGGTTGTGGGCCAGGTCCCCAGTAGGGGGTACATGAGAGGCAACCACACATTGATGTTTCTCTCCCTCTCTTTCTCTCTCTCCCTCTAAAAATAAATAAAAAAAATCTTAAAAAAAAAAAAAAAGCCAGACAGACTTAAGATAAAGGTAGAACAGTATAACAGACCCAAGAATGTTCCCACCCCCACCCCTGCCATGTGCACAAATTTCGACACATGAGCATATTAAAAATGCACCTGGAAAGATGATAAATATTCTGCTGAAACCCTCCCCTAACACTCTCACCCACAGAAGAAAGATAAAAGGAAAAGCCATCAAGAAAAAGATGCAGTACTGGCTTGCTCTAGAGCATGAGCATGCTCCTTCCCAGCCATAAACCTTTACATTCTCCTAAATTTAACAGTTCCCAGAAGACTTGCAGCCGAGGGAGCAGTAGGCAGCAGCCGCTTGACCCCAGCTTACTCCCTGATCCATTCTCCAGGGCCCCTCTTTTTCTCTGACTTCCCAGTGAGCTAAGAGCAGTCCCACCGTGGCTTGTTTCTTTCCTACAACCTCGGCAGGGAGCCCAAGCAGAGCACTGCCCACGTTCTCTCCCCGTGCTTCTTCTACCCGAGGTCCTCCCTTTGTTTCACTGTCCTAGTCTCAGGAAACAAAGTCACCTTGAAGTCCTGTGGTGGAATCTTTTCTACATGAAGTCAAGAACCCACATACTACAGGCTGGCCAGAGGCAGACCAGCTCAAAGCTGGTTCCTGTCTAGTAACAATATATGTCTTTGATTAATAAACAACGACAACAAAAAAGGGAGAGGCAATAACTACTCCTTCATTACAAAATTTGTTTTGAAATAATTCCTGACTCGGAATTGCAAAAATAATACAGAATATCTCAAGATCCTTAATTTAATCCCATCTGCAAGTCCCTTTGCCATGTAAGGTTACATTTTTACAGGATCCAGGAGTTAGGATGGCCATCATTAGTAACAATTAAATAATTAAATTATTTAAATATCTGCTATTTCGAAATAACAGTATACTGAAATACTGATCTGAGCTTGCCTATTTTGGCTTCTTATTTTGATGAAGCTAGAAAACAGATTTAGATCCCTTAATGAATACACCTCATACTTTATTTGAAGTATGTCCCTGGAAAATGTGTTTGCCAATGAAAGAACATGTTTCTAGAAGTTATGCAACGTGTTCATAAAAGCATCAATCTAAAGAATGTTAATCACTAACTTAGGTGGTCACTAAAAATCAGGGCTTCTAAGAATTAACTATAGCTAAATTGGGAAGAAATTGTGTGGTTTGGCAATAGAAGGTATAAGGTGTGAAAATACTTGTGGAGGGAAACGCCTGTAAGTTAAAGAGGGTCTGTGTAGGTAGCACAGGGTCTGTGCAAGTTGAAGGTTTGTGAAGAGAGATCTTGAGAGGAAATTATGGGTAAATTCAATAATAAATGAAATTAGACAAATGGACCTAAGTAAGCTCATACAGAACTTGTTTGGTTCTTTTTCATCTGTTAAGAGGAAAAAAGATTTTTCCTGTATCTGCCTAGTAGGCATAGATTTTATATTTTTTTAAAAATAATAATTATGTGTTATATCGTGTTAATCAGGTATTTCATTAGTCAAAATCCCATGTTCTTTATTGTAAGAACTAAAGTCTTGCTAGCTTGTAATGTCACTTTGAGTAAATAAATAATTTAAAATAGTTTCATAGTGATGTACACACTTTTGTCCAAGTGCATTTGAAAACCTCCCCAGGCTTTAAATTTTAAGAGGCTTTTCTTGACCTAAAATTGGCATTGGGTCATTCCAGTGGGTCCCTGGAATGCCTCGGGGATTTGTGCTTCCTTTATATTAAGAAGAAATTTTGAGCTAATTAGGCATATTTATTATGCTTAAAATCCATGATAAGCTTTGTCAAATAATGAAATAATAAGTATGTTCTATTTGCATACACATTTTTATTATTAAAGTAGATATTCTAAAGATTATATAAGAATCTCCTAGATTCTACAAGTTTCTGATATACTTTCATTTGTAATTTTAGTTGTTATCTTAAAATGTTGTTGCAGGAAGGCAAATTCCTTTGTCAATTGCATTATAATCAAATCTGTGACCACATTGTTCTAAGGGTTTGTTTTTTTGTTTTTTGTTTTGCTCATTTGGAGACAGCCATTGTTTTACTCTGATGCATTTGCAAAAATATATTACACCTTTGGAAAGGGTTATGAAAAGAACCCTGACATACTCTACGTTACAGGTTTCAGTCATATCTTTGAGGTAAATTGAGATTTGCAGAACCCTAAGGAATAACTGCATTCATAGAAATACTGGCAAATAATCAGTGTAGGGTAAGTGAGGCAGGCTTCCTCACCCAGGTGTCTGGGTAGCTAAGGGAAGCAGTGTTCCCACAGCCTTGCGGGAACCAGTGTTCTCCTGGCCTTGAGACTGGGTCCAATAAACTGTTCCCGTAACAGGAAGAGGGCTCGCATGTGCAGAATTATGTTATGTAATGTTCTGGCATTTTTCTGCCTTTGTTCCCCTCTACTACTTAAACAGGTAGGGACTCCCTGCTGGGGGCAATGATGAGAGACACACACCAGGGGACAGGTGCCACAATGGGTGGCATGCTGGGGAGCAAGGGCCACCACGTGTGCCATGCAGGGAGACATGAGGCTTGCAGTGTGTGTGGATCACCCACCCGTGAATAAAGGCATGCCAGACATCCCAACGGCTCTGTGAATATTACTCCATCTGCACGAACACCTTGGACCTGCCCGGCCTTGAAGGGTCGCAATACAATCAGTATAAATAAAAAATAGTTATGGAACATAATAAACTGAAGATAATTGTGGCTTGTATAACTTTTTGTTAAAATATATTGCTAATTTTTAATCTTCTGTTTTTCAGACATAAGAAAACTTTTAAAAAAATAATTTAGTAAATTATATTTCATAAGCAATATTGAGACATTCATATTTTTCTCTATACCTCATCCCTGTGAACTTTGGAAACTCCTCATGTGTGAGTATTATCTCCATGGCAATGTTTTTTTGCATAAATCCAATAAAAATCTGATTTCTTTATAACAGGAACATAAAGACAGTTTCTAATTGTGGCTTTATTTACCAAGTCTTTGTCTGGAATGTCATAATCAAAAGAGACAAGCCTGGACTCTGGATGTCAACAGAAAGCCTGAAGGAATCAAGATTGACCTTGAAGCCAATAACCCCTTGGAAAAAAGGCCTGGTAACTTGCTCATTCAGAATGTTCATGGCAGTCTTTCCAGGCACGGCAGTCTTTCCAGGTTGCTTTCCTGAAAGATGTTGAGGAAAAAACCTCAAGACATCTTGGGGTCCTTGAGAACCTGAGGAACTCCCCTAAATCTGTAGATATTGCAGGCAAAGCCTGATGACAATTGTGTGGCTTGGCTTCTGTGCCCTGAGGGGCAGTCTAAATCTCAGCCTGAAAGTTCCTTGTGATATTCCAACAAAGCAGATTTGAAAGAGCCTATATGATCAATTACTGTTCTTGTTGTGTTTATGCAAATAACCAAGACAAATGAAAACTGGACTTAATGCAGTTTCTGATTAAAATGAGGGTAATTTGGGGACAGAAATTATGTTCCCATGGAAATCACAATGACTAATTGCAGATATTGGACTCCAGTCAGTTTTTTCACCTACAAACTGAATTGGATCGTGAATTTTTCTAGTTTTTTTTTCAAACCAATGTTTCATTTTTCTCTCATCCTTTGATTTGGAATTACTGAGAACTGCTGGTGTGGCACCAACGCACAGAATTTACCTGAGCGCCTGATGGTATCACCAGAGACCTTTAAACTGCAGAAAGGAAGGTGAATGAGATTGTCACTGCTTAATTTCATTTCAGCAAAAACCTTGTATTTGGAAGCTTTCTCATCTGGCACTCTGGCAGACTCAGGAACTGGTTTATGATTTCCTGGGTTCATTAACTTTTTTGTCATTTCTGTTTTCATAGAGTCCCTACCATGGCCTTGTTCACCTGGTCGCTCGTTCATCCTGTGTGGGCCTCACTTTAGAAGCCCATGTGCATCATCACCTCCTGAAATGGGCCTCGGTGCTTGGCTGAATGGAGCTGTTAGCAGGGCTAGTTGTTTGAATTGGATACAACAGTTCCATATCGAGATGATGATGCTTCAGGGATTCCAGCCTATCCCTACTTTGAAAGGACCAGCTCACAGCCTCTGTTCCAGTCTCAGATCCCTTTCCCTTGTCTCCCTTAGATCAGGCAGGGAGAGACTCCCATTCCATATGTAAGCAGGTACTGCAAGCTGGGACTATGTCACTTGTCAACCGGAAATAATTATTGATAAGAAAATCAACTCTCTCATTACTCCTAAAAGACGTAAGGAATGGAAGTCTCTGAGTGGGGGGAATGAGACAGGCAGCAGGAGCAGGAAGCTAGGAAAATTCCTGGGCGAGTAGGATGAGGAAGCTGAGACAGGAAATTAAACGAGGCCAAATATTTCAACAACTTACAGCCAGCTGATGAATTATAAGACCTTATCTCCCCTAACCGAGGACACTTGAGAAGAAATGGTTTATACCTCTTCTCCCTAACCAAAGAAAACAGAACCTCCCTGGCCATAAAGCCCAGGCCTCACAGGCCTTGAGGAAGAAAGGAAGAATTCTAATGCAAATGGAAGCTAACACTGGAGCAAAGGAGCCAGCTGGGGAAGAAGCTGCAGACTTCTCTTTCTGCTGCGGCTCCCAAGAAACACAGCCAGTTTGTGCTCCCCCTAGGGATTTCCCCTCCCAAATCCCTACACTTCCCTGACATAAACTTGCTTCTGAAAGCTCAAGGTAAGGTGGATGTTAGGGTTTTAACCTGGCACCTTCTCAGACTGCTGGCCTCTGATATGAATAAAGGTACAATTACAATCCGACCCCTGTCTCCGCTTTTTGGCTGAGTGGTGACAGACACGAGCCCTGGACTCCGTCTGCGTCCTGTGTCACATCTGCTGCAGGGACCTGTTGAAGACAGCCCTTTTTAGAGACCGTGGGAGACATGTCCGTCATGTCTTGCTGTCAGGAAATAGCTGTGCTTATCAGTTATGCAGTTTGTGGACAATTGCATAACTGACCTTGCTTCTGTCTTTGCTTTGGCTCCAATGACCTTAAAAGCCAAATTGGAAGGCTTGCCTGTGTCAACTAATCCTACTTTAGAAAATCCAGCATTTAGTCTAATAACCTCACTGTAGCTTTATTTTTTTTTTTTCTTCTTACTCTTGTTTTTCCCTCCTCCAGTCCCAATCTTCTCCATGACATATGGTGCAGTTTTATCCCGTGGCTGTGATTTAATAACCTAGGCGTGGTGAATTTGAAACCGGAAAAGCCAGCGTCCTGGCTGCCTGTCACCTACCAGACCCAGTAAGCAGAGACAGGGATTGAATCTTCATGGGCGCTTTATTCAGATGGTTTGGTGATCTGAGAAGAGTGTGGTTTTCTACCCTAACGGACCATCTTATATTTCCTTTCAAGCCAGGCTTTTTTATAAAAGGGCAAAAGTGACGTAAGGGGTTCAGGATTCAAGGGGAAGGAAGTGTAGGTAGGGCATTTGGGACTCTCAGGGAAGAGGTTAATCAGATAAAAGCCGCATTCTGGCAATTTCCCTCCCAGACATACTTCATCCACTGACTGGTGATTTTCTTGTCCATCTGTGTCCTGGGTCTTGGGGGGTTTTCTTTATCTGAGTCCTAGGCTGCGGATTGTCTCTCCCTGGAACAAAGGATCGGATACCACCTTGATGGCTTATGGTGTTTCCTGGAGCACAAAGGTCAATCACTTGTGGTCTCCTGGAGTCAGGGTGGGCCGTACCTGCAGTTCCTGAAACTATAGCTTTTCAAATGCATTAACCACTAGGCTTATTGACTATTACCTGAAGCTAAAATTTTCCCCCTCTTGAGTTCCTCCATCAATTTAAATCCTTTTTAAAGTATCTCAGAGTAGAAAAGGATAACCAATTCTAGATGGAAAATTGAAGGCCTTGACTAGGGTCATGTGGATTATATTTAAACCCAGGTAGGTAAGGAACGATAACCAGGGCCGAATAAAGGTTCTGTTTGCAATTTCAAAACCTGCCTCAGTTGTTCCACAGGTTTATCAATTCTGATCTGCTTTCTGACTCACCTTCAATTGTGGCCCACGACAGAGACTGACAAGGCTCTGGCTACTCACAGCGGGCAGGTGTGCCCTGCTTTTGTAGGTTGTTTCTCTCTCTAGAACCCACATGGGACTCAGCATTTCCTTGGTGGTGGAAGGAGACTTACCTTGGGGTGGAAAACACAATATACAGATGATGTAGAATTGTATATTTGAAACATGTATAATTTTATTGGCAAATGTCACCCTAATAAATTCAATAAATTTAAAAGAAAAAAGATACTTCTATGAAACAGGTATTATAGAGCAAAACTCACTAATTTAGAAAGCAATAGCTGAAGTAAGTTAAATTGATTTGTTCAGGTAGCTAAGGTTTTTTCTCCCTTTGATAAACTTTGCCTCCCAGAAACTTGCATTTTAATAGATGGCCCAGATAATTCTTGAAGATACCAGGTATTTGCATTTCAAAGGTATAGGGGGGGAAAAGCAAGCTCCTCTGAGAAAGATTTGGTTTCGTAAAGCCAATTATCTATCAGCCTTTTGAGATGAATAGGGGAGGTTTGGGGAAGGTAAAAGGATTTGATGGGCTTTGAATTGTTTCCAGAACCATACCTCTGGCCCTGTACAGAATTTATTTGTAAAGTCATATTTAGTACCGCAACAACTGGGTTGCCACCCAAAAGTTGGCAAAGGACTGACAAATCCATAACCCATTTTTGGAATATCTCTTTCCATGGCTTTTTAAGATGAAAGCTATTTGCAAATGCATCAGAATAAAATAATGACTATCTCTAGATGAGAACTTAAAATGACCTGGTTATGGGTCTGATTATAATGCAGTTGATAAAGAACAATTGGCCCTGGCTGGTGTGGCTCAGTGGATTGAGCACCAGCCTGCGAACCAAAGGGCCACCAGTTTGATTCCCAGTGAGGACACATGCTAGCCAGGTCCCCAGTAGGGGGCGTGCAAGAGGCAACCACACATTGATGTTTCTCCCCCTCTCTATCTCCCTCCCTTTCCCTCTCTCTAAAAATAAATAAATAAAATCTTAAAAAAAAACAATTACTTAGGCCTGACTAATTTTTACAAGATTTCCAATTGACATCAATTTGTTTGGAACTTCTGCTCTAAAGCAATAACAATGATTTTGAGAAAGAAAAGGTAATTACTATTTAATATAATAGACAAATAGTTGAAGAGATAAATTTTAAAAAAAGTTTATTGGTGGGTGTATTTATTAGCCAACGTCACTAATCCATAGCCAGTGGAAGGAAGCGGACCACTTCTGTAACACGCCGCTAAAAGCCGGTCAGTTCATCATCCTCGCCTTTGTCAGTCTGATAACCAGTAAGAGTCAGAGACTGCTGCTGTTGAGGAAGTGGCTTGAATATTTTTATGTGAATATAACTATCATGACCTACTCGTACCTGAAAGATAGAAGAAAGAAAAAGTAGGTTCATTTGCATGGATCTATGACAAGTGAGAATCCATAGACCTTTATACGGCCACAAAAAAAGAAGGAACTTTTGCGATCGCAGGGGTGGACCTGGAGATTATTATGCTGAGTAAAATAAGCAAGTTGGTGATAGACAAAGGGCATATGATCTCACTTATATGTGGAATCTGATGAGCAAAATAGAAATAGAGGCATAAATACATGGAACAGAATGACAGCTGTCAGGAGAGGCGGGAAGGAGGGACTGGATGAAAAAAGGTGGAGGGTTTAGTCAAAGAATGTATATGCATGACACACGACACCCAGCAGTGTGGTGCGGGGGGGAGGGCAACGGAAAGTGAAAAGGGAATATGGGGGTATCAGTAATAGTGTAAACAATGCAAATAAAGAAAAACAAAAAAATTATGCATAATACAATAAAAGACTTCATTACAATAAACTTTTCTGGAACAACATACCTAGACCAGCATTCTTGGACATTTGGTTTTCAAAAACTTATCACCTTATTTTATGAGAGAAAGGGCAGGTTAAAGGTATGGCAAGTGACACAGGTCCTAGGTGTATTTTATTTTATATTTTAATATAATTTGGGCACAAATGAGGTGCATTTCATTTTCAAAGAGGTACAGAGGCACAGTGACACTTATTTTGACTCCCAAACGGAGACAATTTATTTGCCGCATGATTTAAGAGGGGAGAAGAAAAGCAGAATTGTCCTAGAAAGTTTGAGATTTGTGGTTTCCCTACCTATACTAGAATCCACTTTATAAATGCCCACTGGTAGGACTGAGCAGGGCCCAGGGGGTGGACAGTCTGGTCTCCCTTCTAAAGTAAAAGGGTTTTGCTGGGAGGTTATTGGTATGAAGATTGAAATGGCAGTTTGGGTAAGAATTTCTACTTTGGATCTTGGTTGAGACAATAAAGTTTTGCTTACAATAATATTTAGTGTGTTCTGATGCCCCTGCCTAACCTAATTTTATTTTATTTTTTAAAAAGATTTTATTTATTTATTTATTTATTTTTAGAGAGGGGAATGGAAGGAGAAAGAGAGGAAAACATCAGTGTGTGGTTGCTTCTCACACACCCTCCACTGGGGACCTGGCCTGCAACCCAGGCATGTGCCCTGACTGGGAATCAAACCAGCGACCCTTTGGTTCACAGGCCGGTGCTCAGTCCAGTGAGACACACCCGCCAGGGCTACTAACCTAATTTTAACAAATGCCATTTATCAAATGTTTCCTCTGTGTCAGATACCATGATGAGCATTTTGTATACATGATTTTATTTACTTCTTATTATGGGCCTGAAAAATGTGGAACAATGGTGATTTTATAGGTGCGAAAGCAGATTCAGAGAGATTAAGGACAATAATTTTCCATAAATCTCTCAGCTAATAAGGGATAGAACCAAAATTCAAATTCAGACTTCAACACTTATGTTCTTTTCATTCTATGGCACAGGTGGCAAACACAAGGCCCGCGGGCCAAATCCGGCCCTCCACCTTGTTTTATCTGGCCTGGCACCTTGTTTCTACCCGGAGGCAGCACCGAGCTCTCACTTAACTGTCCAGGAGTAGTTACACTTATACAGTCCTAAATTACATTCAGCCCTTTGAAGGCAACCATAAGGCTGATGTGGCCCCTGGTGAAAATGAGTTTGACACCCCTGTTCTGTGGTGTAACCTATTAATAGCATTCATTCCTGCTTGGAACAGGGCACCAGCCTTGGCATATGTTATTAGAGCCTGTAGTTAAGCATCAGACTCCCTGGCTTTTGCTTTTGTAGTTGCTCGATCCCCGTTACTTCACCTTCCCAGGATTCAGTTGTCTCATCAGTAACACAAGGAAAATAATCATTCTTATCCAATAGCTTTGTTGAGAGGATTAAATGAGATAATACACGTCCAGCTCTTAAAGCAGTGCCTGGTGCACTCTCAGCACTCAGGAAATGTTTGCTTCCTTTGTTCCACACAACACCATGCAAAGTAGGTTTTTGTCTGCTTTGTGCGGATAAGGCGATGATGGCTCAGAGGAGATGAGGAGCTGCAATCACACAGGTTTTGACGAGTAGAACAAGTCTAACAAAGGTTCAAACCCAGGACCAAAGCCTGCAATCCTTCCATTTTACCACCTGCCTTTTGATAGGCCCTTGAGAAGGAGCAGAGAGGGTCACGTCACCAGCAAGCCCTTCAGTCTAGAGTGGCTCAGAGCACAGGGCCTGACAGCTGGACTGACGGGAAGTCTGAGGGGTCAGTGGCTATAACCCAGTAGGAGAAATTCCTAACAGAGGGAAGGAGAAGGTAGGGGAAGCGGGGAGGGGAGCAAAGGAAAGGGAAGAGAAGAGACTGTGGTTAAGACTGGACAGGTGATCTTCAGGGAAGACATTTTCCAGACAGTTTTCTGATGTGTTTTTAAAGAAATTTATGAGCTAACCAATATGTGAAATTTACACACTTAGATTCATTGTAAATTATTAAAATAATGATCCTAATCTTGATGGCATGCTTGTTATTGAACAAAATCATTTTTTATTTGGAAAGAGTTCTTTTCCAGCTATGAAGAGAGCAGGCTGCTTTGTAAGCACAGGGCAGGCTCTCACACCCCAGGGCCCTACACCCTGCACACACCCCAGGGTTAGGCATCTTTCATAGCTCCAATTTGGTAGAACTGGGTCCATCCACTTACATCATTCAGTATTGTAATTTTCTCATGCTGAGCTGGTTAGCACCATTTATTTTATTTTACTTGCTAAAAACTTTTTAGAAATTTTTTATATCTTAAATAATTAATTTTTTGTTAAAAAGAGATAAGCCAGACTGTGCCTCAGTTGAATTATTTAGTAAAGATCAAGTAAATGTATTTGAATGTCTGTTGTTATTTTACTAAATAAGAATTATCCTCTCAGTACAAAAGGACAAAACTGACTCCCAAATATCTACAGTTGTCGAATTGGTTCCCTCTCAGTAAGTACACAAGCTTTTTTCTTCAATTCGAACTGGAGCAAAACATTTAATTTTTTGATACAGATATAAAATTAATTTTTAAAATATTTTTAATATTTCATTGCATTATAATATGCCTTCAGTGCCACAAGTTGAATCTATTTGAGTTGCAAAAAAATTTTAAATTAATCAAAATCAAAATGAGCAAAAGAGGTTTAAATTATTTTCCCAGTCAATGATTGAAGTTATTCCCAACATCCATTCATTTAGACACATGGAACCATTCCCAACACCCACTCATTTAGACACGTAGAACCATTCCCAACATCCACTCATTTAGACACATGGAACCATTCCCAACACCCACTCATTTAGACACGTAGAACCATTCCCAACACCCACTCATTTAGACACGTAGAACCATTCCCAACACCCACTCATTTAGACACATGGAACCATTCCCAACACCCACTCATTTAGACACGTAGAACCATTCCCAACACCCACTCATTTAGACACGTAGCACCATTCCCAACACCCACTCATTTAGACACGTAGAAGTACAATGGGTTGAGGTGAAATAAGCTTCAAGAGAGCTGCTGGTCCAGCCCAGGCTTCCGGCTCCCACTTGACATGTGAAGTAGCCAGAGCCACAAGCTAAACCTGATCTGAACTTTTACGAAATCTTTTTCTATACAATTTCTGGAAATTAAGCATCAATATAAGAAGGCTCTCTAAGTTAACAAGAGAAAGGTGACATAAATACACTGACATCTACTACATTTGAGAGTTTACTACTTGGGAAGTTTGCTCGGTGGGCATCTTGATGTAGGGCAAGGTGAAGGAAGAAAGTATGCGGTAGAGGTGACAGGGAGCATCACAGAAAGTGAGAAATACAGTCTCTCGGTGCCAAAGTGGATGTTGAACTCTCACCTTAATGTAGTAATTTATTCCGGCCACCACTTGAGTTTTGTATTCCACAGCTTCAAATTCGTTGTAAGTCTCATTTGTTTTTTCCTCAAGCTGTGGTTTAACCTTAAGAAAAGAAAAGAATAAACAAATCATCAAAAGTATATTGGTTTCCATTTATGTGATGTACACATGTAGCTCCTCATGTTCTTAAACGATGATAATGAGATCTAGGAGGTATTTTCAGTTTTCTTTTGTGGTTGCCTCTCGCACGCCCCCAGCTGGTAACACGGACCACAATCCCAGCACGTGCCCTGACTGGGAATCAAACCCAAGACCTTTTAGTTTGCAGGCGGGCACTCGAGCCACTGAGCCACACCCACCAGGGTGTTGTTTCATGTTTCAAAGAAAGAAAAACACCTTTTTTTTCAAATGCTTTTATTTCCTTTGATGCATAATTTAGTAGAAGTCTATTTTTAATAAATAAAAAAATTAAGTCTGGGTTAAATATGACTTGACCACATTTGTTTCAGTATACTATAGTTTTTATTTGGTAAAATTTTATCTAGTATTTTGGGGTCTGTAGTCTTCCAAAGTGTCTGTACTGTTTTGTTTGTTTTCCATTCCCATTTATTCTACCTATACCCTCTTGCATATGATTTCACTCATATGTGGAATCTAATTAACAAACTGAACTAACAAGTAAAATAGAGACAGACTCAGAGAGAGCAGGCTGACATGTCTGGAGGGGAGGGGCGGTGGGTGAGGACTTGGGGTGTGGAAGGAATGAGCAAAAAAGAAAAAAAGAGAGAGAGAACTTACAGACATGGAAAAAGGGGTGATAACTGCGGGGGAGGAGTGGGCGGGCGGAAAAGACCTATCTTTAATAAGATCACATGGGCTCACTAAAAGATCAAATTTTGTTGCTTTAGGCTCAGTTTACATTAACTCAATTTGGTAATATGGTCATGTGGTAATATGGTAATTCTTTTTTAAATTGTCACCTGAGGATATGTTTTTTGATTTTAGAGAGAGAGAAAGAGAGGAAAATAGAGAAAGAGAAAGAGAGAGACAGACATTGATGTGAGCGAGAAACACCTATCGGTTGCCCCCGGAACGCATCCTGACGGGGGATCTATCCTATAACCCAGGTATGTGCCCCAACAGGGAATCGAACCCCCAACATTTCTGGCGTACAGGACGATGCTCCAACCAAGCCCTCTGGTCAGGGCTGTACAGTAACATTTTGAGTGACAAAGCTCTAATAGTTATTATATGTCTTTGGCTAATATAAAAAAGGAACGGGGGTAGAACAATAATTACTCTTCCATTAAAAATTTGTTTTGAAATAATTCTTGACTCAACATTGCAAAAATAGTACAGTATATCCCAAGATCCTTAATTTAATCTCATCTGCAAGTCCCTTTGCCCAGTAAGGTGACATTTTTACAGGATCCAGGAGTTTGGATGGCCATCATTCTGTCAAACAAGGAGTAATAAGCTTAGATGCCAGAATTCCCGAACCGAGGATGAGAAGGGAGCAAGAGAGTCTCCAATCCAATACGTGAGCTTCAGCTGAATCCAAGTTTTCAGAGCAGGTCCTTCATTCCCGCTCCCAGCTGGGCCTCATGTGCTAGCATCCACCATGGTCTCTCTCACTGAATTGCTGCTAAGAGTGCAGGTCGAGCCTTTGCTCTGGGGGAGGACAGGTAGTAGCTTGTCTCGCAGGGTGGAGGACAGTGAGGGGGGATCTGGGGGCACTCTGACTGCTCCTCAGACAGATCGCCTATCAATCCTCCGGCTTTAGCCCCAAGCCTCAGTCTCCTCTCCATCGGTTTCTGCTGTTGCTCATGCTTGAGGCAGTTTGGGGTTCTGTAGTGAGAACCTGCTTGCTCCTGGCTCAGACATTCCTCTGTGCAGGCTGTGTCTGGATGGCTCAGTCACTTTCCATTGTTCGTCTCTTTTCCATCTTCCACAGTTTTGTCTCTACGGCAGCCTTTAGAGATAGAAAGGTGGTGTATGGCTGTGTCCCTTTCCCCTGATCTTTTTCTATTATTTAGAGGGAAGAGGAAAATAAACGTGTGTGCTTGATGCACCTTGTTTATTAGGCAGTTGCCTCCGAGCCCTTCACTGAAGCATCCACAGTCCCAGTCAGACCTCCAGTCCTTGCCATCAGCGAGCAAATGTTTTCAGCCCTTTCCTATTGGTGCCCCCCTTTGGGTGCCACAGGGGTTTTCAAGAATGAAGCCATCTGCAAGCTAGGCATTCTCAGACCATTTTTGAGGGGCAAACATTTCCTGGACTACCTGACACCTGTTTCTTCCTGTAAACTTCTGAATAATGGGAAGAATTTGATTGCTTTCTTGAGATGGAAAAATGAAGCTCCAGACGGGGGAAGGAAGAAGACAAACAGAAAAAACAGAAATGAGAAGAGGGAGGGTGAAGGGGAGAGAAGGCAGAAGTGGGTAATGGTGGTGACAGAGGATGAGTGAGGAAAGGGGTTACCGTCCTGCTGCCGCCTCTGTCCTGACCCATTTCAGCCGACGCCGGGTACCAGTCAAGTTAGAAAGGGTTGGAAAGGGTTAATCTCCACACAAAACCCCAAATTATCTATTTTAACCTCTTACAAATGAGGAACCTGGGCTGTGAGGAAAACATGACTCAGGCTAATAAATTGCTAATTACAGTTACTGAAAGTTTTGAATTCCTTGCCTGATGACTTGCATATCTGAGTCATCTGTTGCAGTTATCTGTGCTCTTTCTGGTTTTCAGTCTTTTGGTCATGTTTTCACCACATATCACAAGTATTTATTTCTATCTGTCCTACCTGGAGCTGATCTATGCAGTTTGTAGTTCCAGAGTCTTCCATGAGAGAGTGGATTTCAGTGGTCCGGGTTTGTTCCTGTAAGTGTACTGGCACCTGCCAGAGCATGTGCCCTGATTTCAGGTTCGTTGTAGAGTCCTCCCTGGGAATTGGAGGGGTTCGGTTGCCGGATCCCCTGCAGATTCCGAAATCTGCAGATGCTCAAGTCCCTTAGATGAAATGGCATAGCTCGTATTTGCATTTAGCCTGTATTTGCATAAAGGCTACAGCATACTTCATTTGTGTGTTTTCAATATAGGGCTTGGCACATGACAAGTTCAAGTTTGGCTTTTTGGAACTTTCTGGGATTATTTTTCCCAAACATTTCGATACACGTTTGGTTGAATTTGCAGGTATGACACCGGTGGATTTACCTACTTATTTATTAGCTGTAGCCTTGCTCCCCCTTTTCATAAAACAGATTTGTGTTGTTGGAAGCTATGAACCAAGGTGACAAGATTTAAGCTGAGGAGCAGGAAAAGGGGCAGAGCAGGAAGAAGCTGATCAGTGAAACCTCAGGTTTCAGCTTGGTGCTGAACGGCCCCCAGGATGGATGTTCAGAGGGTGAAGGCCAGCTGGGAGTGGTGGGAGGAGCCTGGTGGAAAACAGTCAGCCCTTGGGCTGAACAGTTGGTGTTCAGTTCCTCAGTCTGCCATGCATGGTGGTGGCTGAGGTGCTGGAGGAAACAGTGTAGGGGAATTGCTTGGGCCCCAGAAGAAAAGGATGCTACCTGGGAGGAGTACCTGGTGACACACATGTACTCCAGGGCTGTTCAAGTATTTCTTGCTGCTGCAGAGCATGAACCTTGGCAAATTGTTAGTTCTCTGGGATCTGAGATTCCAGCCACACTGCACACAACACCCAGGAGTTTTTCTTGTATCTAATCATTCTGCAGAATCAGTTAGACTATACATCATTTAGGAGAGAATAGATGGGAGGGTAATGATGGCAACATGGATAGGCCATATTTTGGGAAGTTTTGCAACATAGTAAGGAAGGAGAGTTTGGGTAGCAGCATGAAGGTACAGTAGGGCTGGTGAGAGGTGCCTTGTGGACATTGGCTGTCTGACTATGTTTTTAGGGAAGGGGGAAGCATGGGGCAAGGCACTGGGTACACACGAAGTGATGTCACCTGGCATAAGAGAGGAAGGGCTGACTTAAGAAAGGAGGACAAGGCCTTAGCTGGGAGGGTGGAATGAGATCAGAGGGGGTACGTAAATCGGGGCATTCTTACACAGGATGATCACGATCTTCTAAGAGAGGAACTGAGACGCTGGCTGGAGGGACTGTGGTGATGGGAGGGATTGAGGAACTGAGGAGACATAAGGTCCAGCTCCATCTCTGTGGGGTCTCCAGAAAAGGACCAACAAGCTATGACAAAAAGCATGTTCTAGCAGCCCCATGGTTCTATTGCTGCTGTTCACTGGCATGAATCCTAGTTTGTAATGGGTGAGTTTTCTGTGGTTTTGTATCCTCCTTGGTCAATTTTTTGTGAACCTGGAGCAGAAGCTGAGGAAGAAGTGGTGGCAGGGGGAGTGATCTCTAATTGAGGACTGAGATGCCAGAAGTTCACGGGATCATGGAAACCAGAGGTGGAGGAGAGTATGGAACCACCCATTGTGGGTCCAGGCTGCATGAGTGATCTAGTGGGCCTATGTGCATGATGGCAATGGGAGGGTGAGTGCCTGAAGGAATCTGGGGTGGTTGAATGGCAGGTTCTCTGGGGCTGGGGCCATGGGAGAGGTGACTGAGGAGGAGGCTACAGTCAGAGAGCAGAACACAAATTCATGGGTGAGTGACTGCCGTGACATGCTAAGCCCTGAGGTGTGTCCATAATGGTATGCAGATGAGGTGTTTGTGTGGTTTCCTGGCAGACAAAAACCACCCTGTGTGTGCCAGTAATTGTGTGCAGTAATGTGGTTTGACTTGTGTGTGTGCGTTTGTGTGTATGTACCTATGCATGTGTAATTATAGCTCTTATTTCTAAAAATAGTTATTGAAATAATATTTCTTTCCTGCCCATAAATATTGAGAGAAATCTTATGCAATATTTTTTACTTATAATATAAAATAATGGAAAGCAGTAATAGTCCAGAAGCTGTTGCTAGTCAAGTCATTCATTTAATACCTAATTACATATATACAAGGTGGGGCAAAAGTAGGTTTACAGTTGTAATTACCTGAAACATAGAGCTTAGCTTGTATTATTATTTACGTATTAATCATTGTATTTTTCATGTGAATGACTGTAAACCTACATTTGGCCCACCCTGTATTATTGGTTTTTATGGGTGGGGCATGTTTGACTCTTTATTTCCTTGTGTATATCTCTTATCTCCAACCTATTTTGTAAATTTCCAAGGGCAGGGACTATCTTTACATCTTTTATATCCCTTCTCTGTTGATAGTGATTCACACAGTACTGTGCACATCATCAATGTCTTCTGAATGAAGAGACGAGGCTTGGTTTTTGTGCCAACTCATCTCCCCAAGTAGGAAGAAAGGTATAGCCAAGACACTCAACTGATAGCCAGAGAGTCTTGGAAGAGGAGGTTTCTTTCATGTGCACTCTGGTCCCAAGTACCATTAGCACAGTACATGATTCTGCAATTACCATCCAGTCTCTGTTATCTTCAGAATGGGGACACTCTTTTTTCTATCCTCAGAGATGTTCATCTTCTGAACCCCAAACCCTTCAATCTTCTTATCTAACCTCATCCAACACCCATCTTTCATTTTGATGTCAAATTCCTCGAGCATGCGGTTATCATTTTTTGAGATGCTTTCCCCTCTCTATGGAATGACCTTTCCTTCCCTCTCCCTCCTTCCTAATGGGGTTCTTCCTTCCTTTGGCATTCCACCAGGAAGCTCTCCGACAACATCAGGAAAATCCGATAAACTTCAGCTCCTCCAAGAACACCTGCATTTTAATGGGTAATTTCCCTAAATGGATTGGAAAGTCCTTGAGGGCAGGCCCATGTCTTACTGTCCTCACGCAACTTCTATGATATTTAAGACAGTGCTAGACACCTAAGACATATTCAGGAACTCACTGATCTCCATTACTCATGTTGATTTAAATCCGAGGCCCACTGCTTGCACCGAGAAGGCAAATTTGCCACGCTGTATCTCACCACTGTTTTGTCCTCACCCTCCATATTTTTCCAGACTCCTGCCACTGTAGGGTGGAAAAGGTAGGTGGTCAAAAATCTGGAGAGAGGCTAGCTTCTTGATTAGGTGGGCATTAAATCTTTGAATCTCAGTTTCTTCATCTGAAAAATGGACATCATGCTTTTCTCCCTGACCCAGAGCTTAGAAAGATCAAAATGAGAGGTGGAAAAGGAGTGCACAGCTTTTACAGCTGCAAATTGCCTTTCTGGGATGAGGCAGCTACTAGAAACACCTATGTCTCATTCTCTCTCTCTGACAGGGTTGGAACCTGAGGTGCGCGGCAAGAAACACACAGCTCGTAGACAAATATTATTAACAATGCAAGGCCTTTGGATACCTTTTTGTTTAAAAAACAAAACAAAACAAGTGCTTCCTAACCAAGATAGGCTTTTAAAAATCATTAAAATTAACATTTTCTGCACCTTGTATATTTTAAATCTCTTATTCCTCATCCCTCTTACAGCTCTGGTCCTTGGAGAATCTCCAGAGGATTTTTCATGGTCAGAGATGCTTTCAGTCAAAAATTGGAAGTAAACAATTGTGACGCCTCACCTAGGCATGTTTTCTCACTTAGTCTTAACAGCTCCGAGGTCGGCAGGGCAAGAAGTGTTACCTTCATTTCACCGATGAAACAGAACATTTTGGCAGCCCTGTGTTTTTAGAAAGCCCATCTCTCACAGGTCTCTTAGGACGTCATGTATCTGAGCCTCTAGGCAAGTGAAGCCATGGACAGCAGCAAGGGCACTCATTATCTGAGAGCTGGCTAGAAATGCAGACTACCAGGCCCATCCCAGACCCACTGAGACACAATCTGTACTTTAATAAGCCCCCAGGTGACTCATGTGCACGTTCAAGTTTGAAAACACTGACCCTATACAGGGAGTCAACAAAAGCATTAATTATCTTCTTCTTCTTCTTTTTCAAAAAAAAAAAAAAACCACAAAAAACAACTCCAAGGTATTTATTCTTTGAAGAGAAATATTTATCACCAAAAAATGGATGGTAGAATTCCAGGCATCTGATTTCTTAGAAAGATTTGTGAGGGCCCTACATGAGAATTTTATCTTTTCCACTTACACGAGAAGCTGATCTTGCTTGCCAAACAGTGTCATAGAATGAAGTTTCAGAGAAAAACAAGAAGGAGTGCTATAAGAAAATAGAAAATGAGGCCTGAACTGTGGGGCTCATGGGGTTGAGTGTCTTCCAGCAAACTGAAAGGTCGCTGGTTCGATCCCTGCTCAGGACAAATGCCTCGGTTGGGGCGCTGGTGAGAGGCACTTTCTCGATGTTTCTCACACACATTGATGTTTCTCTCCCTCTCTTTACCCCTCCTGTCCCCTATCTCTAAAAGTAAATACAATTTTTAAAAAAGAAAATAGAAAATGTTACAAACCTAAAATAGTCATTTATATTTTTCTTTTCATAAAATATTCAATATAATAAATTTTCTTATATGGGTGATAGCTAACCAAACAACTTTCTAATAAACATTTAAAGTTCTGTTTTCACTATAATCAATTTTTGGAATCACCATGAACTATTCCACATCTATTCTCTACTAGTTTAATCATCTTCTAAATACTAAATGACAAAATCATTGTCTATTTGGTTAAATTTGTAGGTAATTTGTAAGAGGATTGCCTCTACCATGTTCTTCTTAATTCAACTCATTCAAAAAAAGTTCCATGCGATGCATTTGAAGTCTAGCTTGTCAAACTGTTAACAACCTCAGACTTTAATTACATGTTGGCTCCACATGGTGAGATTAGAAAAGCTTCATCAGAAACTGAGTTAACAATCCTAGAATCATACATAGTAAAAGCCTTAGAGATGATGCAATAAAAACTCTTTCACAAATGGGGAAACCGGGGCTCTGAGAGGGGGCATGACTTGCTCAAGCTCACTCTCACAGTTGGGATTATTAGAGGTTTCATCTGAAAATTCTTTTAGTTGTAAGAAAGCCTGAACAAAACTACACATTTTCCAGTATTCTGGTTTTCATGTTCACTCACATTTTTAACACAGGGCCAACCTAGGAACTAAAATTTTAGATTAAACCATTCCGTGGGGTGCATCAACTCACCTCATCAGCGATCTCCTGGATTTCTGGAGTGGCAGGTCTGGCTTCAGTTAAACCTCCAGGCATCATTTTGGCTAATTGCTTCTTTGCTGGGCAGGATACTGGAACTGAAGTGTCAGGTAAGTGGGGAGACTCCTGTCTTTAAAGAGGGTTGTTCGGAGCTCCGCCTACAGGATGTTTTATTTTCCTTAAGAGCACAAGGAAAGAGCAACATGAGGATGTGTTGAGACAAGTCTTCCTGCCTCCCCAGCAGAGCAGCTAATAGAACTTGGGAGGAACTGTGGCTGGGGCTGAACGAATGGGTTTGTGCAGGGAGTCGTGACGTAGCAAGAACCACACCGCCCCGAAGTCTCTGACAATGGTTCCCTCCTGCTGCATGTGAGTTGTGAAATCTGAGGCCACAGCCAGAGTTTCCGCATGTTTCAAAACCTCTTACACACTATTTTATTTTTTTAAATATTTTATTTATTTATTTTTAGAGAGAGGGGTCAGGAAGGAGAGAGGGAGAGAAACATCAATGTGTGGTTGTCTCTCATGTGCCCCCAACTGGGAACCTGGCCCACAACCCAGACGTGTGACCTGACTGGGGATCGAACTGGTGACCCTGGTTTGCAGGCTGGTGTTCAGTCCACTGAGCCATAACAACCAGAGTCCAAATTTTATTTTTTAAAGGAATATTTATTAATAATGTCAAGACTGATTGTTTAGAATTTACTCGACTTTATAAAGAAAGTAAAAGGATTTATCTAGAGAACCAGGGCTGGATAATTGTATTTTACATTTATTTATATTTGTCCAACTGTATAAAACACAGAAAAACACAAAGAATAAAACAACAAACACTTATATTCCTATTACCCAGAATTAAAACTTTTAACATTTTGTGATATTTTGTCATGTTTTCTATATTTTTTTTTAACTATATTTTATTGATTATGCTATTACAGTTGTCCCATTTCCCCCCCCC
>VMDR010006382.1:0-45829 GCA_007922815.1 Macrotus californicus | reverse complement strand
ATACCCTCTTCTACTTCTATACACCCCACTCCAACCCCCACCGCAATCACAGTACCATTGTGTCCATGAGTTCTTTCTCTTTTTTTGTCTTTTTTTGCTCAATTCCTCCACCTGTTTTTTTTTTAAGTCAATGTTTCATTCTTATGATTGGGAAAATTGGTGCAATAAGAGTTTGTCTTTTGAAAAGATAATCACTTGATTCTATTCCATAATTTCATTTACCTACACTTGGGGATTCATAGTAGGTCTAGGAAGCATCCATTTTGGCTATACATTCTTCAACTATAACATTCCAAAAATGTGTTCTGTTGTTTCTTTCAGATACAAGTTATAGCATGTATTTTTAAAGGCACCATTTAAAAATGATGTATTGGAACAGTGTAGAAAAAATTTCACTAGAATGCAAAAATAGAATGAAGTAATACAGGATATTGAAAGAGAAAATAATCTTACTACAATTTGTTGAGTTTCTACTTTATGCCAAGCACAATACATTATCTTATCTAACCCATATAATGCTCTTAAGAAATAGAGTTAATTGTTGTAGAAGTTCTGTTCTGTAACATCATCATGAACACTGTTTTAACAAGACACTCAGCCACTGCTCCTGAGGAAACACAGAGCTAGGTTCCAGCAAGCCTCTGGTCACAACATGGCTAGGGCTTGTTTCTGATCATTCAGCCCATTTTCTTACATATAAAACATATAGTAAACCATAAACACTCACTTTTATAAAACAGCAAATTAGAAGAATTAAATTCAAACTTAAATATGGAATCTAAATAGAATAACAAACATAATCAGCAGTGCTCAGCCAAGATCATGGCATTACGTATGTAGTGTGTGCCTGGTGATGTAGCACACTGAATAAAAAAGTTGCCAGAAGGAATTGACTTTTGAGCCACTATGACCACTTAAGGAACATAGATTATGAGAGAGAATGATGAGAAGTGTTTCAGGTTTTACATCATTTATTCATGCATTCTACAACTGTTTATTGAACAGCTACTATAAACCAAACACTTTTCATAGCACGGAATCTATAACTGTCCCCTGAGTCATAGAATCTACTCATAGTATAGACCGTTAGTGGCAAAATAATTAGATGTATTGAATTTATGGAAAATGGAAATGAAGCCCATGGATGATAGAAGCCCTTGAATTCTGGACTGAGTTCAAATGTTAAATATCTTGGGCCCTAGAGAGTCACTATAAATTCTTTAAGCTTTAAGTGACCAGGCTAACCTTGTCCTATTTCTGACTGTGGAAAGAGATAGAGGACATAAACAATTATTCTAAAGTGGCATGAATATGATTGTGGCCTGCCATTGAAGAGTAACATAATAGTGATGACTGTGGAAATGCGAAAGAAGACCTTCCCACCTTGTCACAGGATTAAAAAAGAAAATCCTCCTCAGACTGACTTTGAGCAGGGCTTAGCTAAGCATTCGGATATTACTCTCTGATAAGAAAAAGCATAAAACACCTGTGTTAGGTAATAAAAGCTAACAACATGTCCTTTATATCAGGACTCAATCTGTATTCATCAGTATTTAGTAGGACTTCCACCAAGGCCTGGTAAGCAGATATAAATAGGTCCACCTCTTGGCAGAACTAGAGATAAGCAATGCTGCAGAATATTACTATTATGATGCTACTTAGACCACCTTTACAATCCTGTAATAAAACCAGTAATAACACTTTGTACTTATGAACTTCCTCACATTGACAACCTCAAATGTTTTATAGACCATAAATTCTCCCAACACCCTTCATGAGATAAAGAATAATCACTCTCCCCATTTAACAGGTGAACTAGAAACTAGCTTAGCTGAGTGACTTGCCCAAGGACAATAAGGTAAGACAGAAGTCCACTTGTTCTGGAGACTTAAGCAGAACTGATCCTGGACCAAAGAGTGAGGTAGGCACTACTTTAACCCAGGAACTTTCTACTTCCTCTTTCTTTTTCTATCACCTTCTGGCAACTCTCCTAAATTTCCCTTAAGGTGTTAAGTGATACCAGTTGATAATGCTCAAGGTGTTAGCCTTCTCATGGATATCTACCTTTTATTAGGGGCTCTTGAAGGCTGGCTGAATTTCAAGAACCAAAGAAAGGAGCTCTTTGAATCCCTGATGGAAAGTTTGTTCCCTTCTCATAGCTCACAGAGTGTACTACCTAGGGATCCCCTAGTAAATACCCCTGCACTCTGTCACCCTGGAGTCCATCTCCATTGAGAAACCTCTTCTCCTACTGCATTGACCAGCACACTGAGGTTTTGCTTCGTCTTAAGGATGAAAGTGAAAACAAAAGTCACTTTTGTGCCCAGAATTAGCTGACATCAAGACGTGTCTGAATCATCTCTGTGTGAGGCAGCAGGATCTCTGAAAACATTTGTAACTCCATTCTTTGCGCCCAGCTATTATTAAGTGAATTCTTTTTTGACATTTGCTGGGAATACATTCCAAACACTGCCACCAGGTGGGATTTCTCTCACCTAGCGGATGAGAGAACATTCTTCACAGCATTTCCACAATGGACAATATTTAAGATCTCTTCCTTCCTGATTTGAGGTGGGGTGGAGAGGTTGGGGGAGAATGGAGCAATTTGAAATCACCAAGAAAATGCCTGGTTGCCCATTGCTTTTGCTGGAACTTATATTTAATTTCCTGACCTAATTACATGTAGTCAGTCTTTTACACACAGTTCAAGAGAAGAGTGGGAACTCAGAACTCAGGGGCTGAGGTGTGCTGTGTGATCCCTTGTATGGCTTTATGACATGCATAATTTAAAAGATTTGGAGAAGACACACTTACATTATATACAAGTGCTGACTGCACAGAGAAAAATATTGAAAATTTATTTTTTAATTCCAATCCTTTCATCACTGGAAGAAAAGTAATACTACCTTTACCTGAAAAGGAAACACATTTCTGCTAGCAGCAGGAAGTTCCTTGGTGCAGCTCTGTGGGAGCTGCGGACTGACGCATTGTAAACTAAGCCCAGGTTTTTTTAAAAAAGGAAGTGTCTCTTTTCATTCCTCTGCTATCTTAGGTGACAGAGTTAAGGTATCATTGATTCTGCCTCAGTGTTCTTTCAGTCTCCTTTCCAGAGGGTACTTATTAAATACCTACTGCCTGCAATGCGTGCTCCCAGGCACTTTCATGATTCTTGTCTTACAAAGCTGCATTCTCAAAAGAGAGGCAAATGTACCCAATGCCCATTTTATATGGTCAGTTAACTTTTCATATGTTGATGCATTAAATAAAAATGGCCTGAGTCATCCAGGGAGACTTTATAAAAAAAACAAAAAAAAAAAAAAAAAGAAGACTGAAGTTTGCTGATCTGGAGAGGCTTATCATTTTGGTTTGGGTGGTGTGTCACATTATGAGGAAACAGACCAGAGTGTTTTAAAGCAAGAACAACTCTGCCACAGGACAGCAACAGATTCCTTGGGGTTACTCTTTATCATTCCTTTGAATTCAAAAATACATATGCTGAAATAACTACGAAGATAATCACAAATCTCTTTTAAGTTATTTATACTTCCTGCAAAATATGTCCATTAATAAAAAAAAAGTGTTACATACTTAGAATAAATGTGGGAATTACAAAAACAGGAGAGCAGCAGCCTCTGGTCTTGCCGAGATTAGGGTTTGTCAGCTTCTATTGCTTTTTCAATCCTGTCCAGCCAAGTGCTATACAGCTCACCCAGCACTATCCAGACACTCCTGCTCTGTTTACAACTCAGCAATAGTTACTAGGATTGACAACATGGATACTTGAAATATTTATGTAGCGTTTATACAATCACTCTTCGTTGCCCAGTTAGTTTAAAAAAAAAAAATGCTTGCAGGGCCTGGCTCCTTGCCAAAGCTATCTAGCTCTTAATTTTATAAGGCAAGAATTTAACCCAGAGTTCAAAAATTGAAAAAGAGGGTGGAGGGGTTGTTGTTGGTAATCACTTGTGGTCAAAGAAAGCTGTTTGCTCTTCTGTGGGCAGATATCCAGGGGCAGTTTAAATAGACTTCCCTCAAGGAAGAAACGACTGAGAAAAACACCTGGAAATCCTGAAGCAAAAGGAAAGAATGAAATTAGTTCCCAGTGGTGATATTTATCATTTCTACACCCCCATCTGTCCATATTTTTGAAGCATTCGTCACCATACCTGAGCAACTTTAATTGATCCTGTTAAGGTTTTATATGGGTCATCTGAGCAGCTACACCTGGAAATTTGCAGGGTGGAAAGGCAGATGCTTGCAATCATGTCAGTGACCAAATCCCTGGGTTGCTGAGGCGACAAATGAGATCACCTTCCTCCAGTGCCTTTCTGCTCCAGGCACTGGATGGTCAGTAACCTCTTCTGTTCTACTGCCAACCATCTCCTAGACTGCATTTAGGGGTAAGGCTGGTGAGAAGGAAGAGGGACAATAGGAGGTAAAATTTTAAAAATGGGAGATGCAGAGCTAGGGGTCTGAGCCTGAGAGCAGAAGGAAGGAAAAGGAAAGAGGGAGCCACACGTATTTCAGTACTGCCTGGAACAATGCTATGCAAATATGAATGGAAACATTCACTGAATTCTGTATGGTACAATTGTTAGGTGCAAGATAATTTGTGTCATGCTTTTAGATACTAAACTCAAGAAACCATTGCCAAAGGGGTGAGGAGGAAAAGAGAGTGAATTCTAAGATGAAAAGATTCTTGAAAGTAACAACTTTTCCCAAAAGACAAAAAATCAGACTCAATAAACTGTTGTGAACAGAAACGGCCATGTCCCAGGGAGAGAAATTTGCTGGTAAAAGGGTTTTAGGAGGCTGTAGAATTGAAATGCAAATTACAGAGGAAGGACAGCACCTGAACTGCCTGCAGGGAGAAACTGATTAGGTTGGTGGGCAGAGTCTTGCCGGCAGATCCCACAGACAGTGAGGGAAAACAATAGAACAGCACCGGAGACACTCCAAGGATCAAATCACAAGGTGGGCTTGCAAAATTTCTCATGCTGTGATTCAGGCACCACACAAAACATGCTACCAAGGAGAAAAACATCAACTCTTTTTCACTGTGGGGGACGAGGGGAATAAGAAGGTACAGTTCTCACAGCACCATCATTGGTAGAAATTTGTAATGAAAGTAGAATAATACAAGAGAAAATATGACCAGGTATATTAATTAGATATAAAACATTCACATTTATGTGGATCTGATGTGCTAATTATGAAGTATAATATAAAATAGCATAAAAAGGATCCAGTCCCTTCACAAAATAATTTTTTTATTTTTTTAATTAAAGGAAAAAGTCAAAATACTGTGTAATTATAAAGATATAATTAATACAAAAAATATGCTATGCCCTAGGCATAGGAAAAAAGAAGACTGGGAAGATATATCCCAAGATGCTAATTTAGGTTTTGTTTGGGTCCTATGACTACAGGTGATGCAAAAATATATAAAATACAGTTTCTGCCCTCAAGGAGCTGACTAATTCTTATCACTTATTATATTTGTTTAGTCATCTTTAATTTTCATATTGTTAACATTTTAGAGAATATCTTAGTTGAAAGCAGTTGAAATGATTTCAGAAGAAAAGAAGGAAATAAGCAAAGGCTAAAATCAAATTTTTTGTGTTATTCAAAGATAAACACTTCTTGTTCTCTATATTTACACAGGAAACAAATGTATTTGGGAGGAGATATCTGATGTAACACCCCTTCAGCTTATCATTATTCAATTGAATTTTGCTTGACAATATTTATTGAGTATGTCATAATGTGTAAGGAAATTACGGGAGAGCAGTGGGAGTAAAAGATAACTATTTCTGCGTTCTAGGTCCATACAACCAATAAGCAGTAAGATCAATGTAACATCACTTCCTCCTCGCCCCAACCCCAACAGTATGCCTTGGATTCTTGTCTGACTTTCCTACCTAGGACAAAGAACAGGACCAAGCCTTTGGGTAAAGCCCTGTGAGTGACTGACAATTCTCAATGTAGATCATTAAGAAAAGGGGAGATCCTTAGTCACTGGACAGTGCTTGGCAGGCTCTTCTTTCCATTTTTTTCCCTATTGTCTGGAATATTTTCCTTCCAGAGTTTCTCTTGGCTGTCTTTACCATCATTCAGGTCTCAGTTCAAATGCTGGGCCCTTTTAGAGAAGCCTCTCTTGAGGACCTCACCATCCTATGACACCACTTCCTGCCTCTCTTAACATCCTTTCTCACACATACACACTATTGTTGATTCTCTTTGTTTTGTTACCTTCATGGTACTTCTGTGAAATTCTAATATTTTTTATTTGAGTTTATTGTTCATTTCTCTTGGAATATAAACTTCATGAGGGTAGGGATTTCAAAGATCTTTTGTATGGTTATACCCCACCTTCTGGAATAACATGTGGCTCATAATATATATTCAATGAATGTTTAAGAACAAATTAGAGAGGAAACATCTGCTTCTGTCTCTCTGGATCTTACTGTCTTGACCCTAGAATTTTTTTTTAAAAAAACAAACACTCACTTTGTTCCCAGCTGTATCTCCAGAAGAATTTCTGGTACATAGTGGATGTTCAGTAAAAATAGTTAACAAGAATGGTGGCGGGTCCTGACCAGGTGGCTCAGTTATTTGAAGCATCCTCCCATACACCAAAACACTGCAGGTTTGGTTCCCAGTCAGTGCGCATGCCTAGGTTGCAGTTCTGTCCTCTGTCAAAGTATGTATGGGAGGCAACCAATTCGATGTTTCTCTCCCACATCAAGTTCTCTCTGTTTCTCTCTCCCTTCCTTTCTCTCTAAAAAAATAAGTATATTCTTGGGTGAGGATTTAAAAAAATGATGGCAGTACAGGAGTCAGAAGAAAAGAATCCAAAAGGCAGAAAATCAAGAGCAAAAATGTTATGTAAGCCAGATTATAGAGTTGTCTGTTGATTTGCGTGTTTATTTCCATGAAACTTTAGTCAATTATTGTTTCCAAGTTCCAGGCTTGCCTCAACTCGATGACAAAAATTAAGGATGAACTGTGAGTGTAAGCCTAGCCAGAATGAGGGAGAAAGAGTAGCAGTCCCTTACTGCAGTGCAGTAGTAAAAACAGGACTCAGCCAGAGAAGATCAGGCAGGTGGAAAATCTCTGGGGATGAAGAGTCTGACAAGAGTCCAGCCCCTTCTTCCCCAGGTGGATGTTTTCCCATTACTGCCAACCCCGAGGAGCTGGGTTTTATTTGCGAGGCAGCCATTTCTTTATAAAAGCAAACAAAAGCAGCATATGACAGAATCTCATAAGTGCTATGAGAGGTACTAAATGCTATGAGGATTTAGAGGATTAAGAGCTCACAAGCTGATTAGGAATCACTTCATGGAAAACATAGCATTTTCAGACGGGTCTTGAGAAGCACAAACCAGACAAAGGAAAATAACCAGTGAGGAAAGTGAAAAAGAACCATCTACTCTGGCTACAGGAGAGGGTGTATGTGGGAAAGAATAGAGATACAAAAGGAATTAGGTTGAGGACAAATTGTGGAAAGCTATGAATATAAACTGAGGTTTTGGTAAATTTAGTTGGTAACGAGCAACTACTTACTGGTTTTTGAGAAAGTTTGTAATATTATTGAATTACGTTTTAGAAGGGTAAATCTACTGGTGGTATTCAGATGGCGGTATTCAGATACTATGGTACGCAAGACTCTAAAATGATGCTCGGTCAGTGATATAATCCCCTGCATCTTCAGTGTAAGAGGGAGCTGTGGATAAGATAAGACATCACTTTTGTGATTAGCTTCTGTTATATAACAAAACTGAGTTTAAGAAAGGGAGGTTATCCTTGGTGAAGGTGATCTTAGGCAAGTCCCTTAAAAGGGTGTGAACCCTTTCTGGAGAGATTAGAAGTACTAAATTCAACTTGCAAAACTTCTCCAATGCTGATTTAAAAATGGAGTGGACCATGTGGCAGAAATAGCAGATGGCTTCTGGGAGCTGATAACAAGAACTGAGAGATAATAAATGTGTGCTGTTTTAAGCCTCTAAGTTTGTGGTAATTTTTTATGCAGCAATAGAAATCAAATACAGTTGGAGTGAGAAAGAACTAGAAGCCATTTGGGAGACTATAAAACTAGTCTAGATTAGAATAAATGAGTAACTAAATGGAAGAGGTTGCAGCAAAAATAAAGATGACAGATGGGGGAGATATCAAAGAGACAGTCTCTACATGGCTTAGCACTGAGCTGGAATGGTGGTAAGAGAGAGGGAGGAGGTGCAGGTCAGTCGAAGACTTACAACCTGGATGGCTCAAAGGACAATGGTGTTGCTCACAGAAGAATGAAAATTCAAAATAAAATAGGGGAAGACGATCAGTTTTGTTTCAGATGCACACAATTTATAATGCCAACAAAATATCCACAAGTGTGTTTTTGAAAAGTGGGAATGTGAAATTCTGCAGAGAAGCTTAGGATAGAAATGTCATTTTTGGAGTTACTGATAAATAAAGTGAGGTACTGAGGAAATAAGTGGAAAAAAAGATTGGTATGAAATTTGAAGAAGATCCCAAAATAAAAGCCTCTCCCACCCCTGTGTTCTTGATACTTCCTGTGCCTGGAATTTCCTATCCAAAATTGCCCTGGAAAATCACATACTTAACTTTCAAATCTCAGTTTAAGTATCATCTCCGTCATGCAGCACTTTCTGCCTTACTTGGCCACTCAAAATCATCTTAAGGTTTCTTAGGTGGTAATATCCCTGGTTCCTCAGTTGACTAAGTTTTCAGAGGACAGGGACCATTTCATCTTGTATTCTCGACACCAAATTAAGGGTCAAGAACATAACAGACACTAAATACTTCTTGAGTGAATGAAACAAAGATAGCAGTAATCAAAGAGATAGAAAGGAACAAGAAGAGTGTCATATATGTAAGATAAAAAAAAAGAAAAAGACTTTTTTTGAGAGAGTGGTAAATAGTGTCAAACACTGAAAGATGAATGAAGATGAAGACTTGAGGGCGTGAGGAGTTGTTGGATTGGAGATTAGAAGTTCAGCACCTAATACAAGAACAGGATTGGAAGAGTACAAGGATCATACTATATGTATTAATAAAATGAAGTGATGGGATTATAGAAAGTGAAATGTTAGGTGTAGATTACTTTCTAAAGAAGTTCATAGATCAAAGGTAAAGTGATAAGATAATTCATTAAATAGATAAAGAAAAGAATGTTAGTATTTGTTTTTGTTTTTACAATGGAAGAAAAACTAAACAAGTTTACATCAAAAGTAAGAAATGGATGAAGATTCATAGACTCTTGTTGGAAGGGTCTACATAGAAGACCCTATTAGTTACTTCACATTTTCTATTCCCTCTTCCTTTTTGACAACTTAACTCAGACTCTCTTTGCAGTGGCAATGTGCCTGGGCTCACACAAGATACTTCATTTCCCAGACCCCCATGCAGGTAGAGGTAACCCTGTAATAAAATTTTGACCCCTAAGGTATAAGAGATGTTTGCCACGGATCTGAGAGAGCTTTTGCTTTTCCTGATGAAAAGGAGAAGATATGGCGGGTGGCTCCCTTTTCCTCCTTCTTTCACTGTGAGCAAAAATTTAGTGGCTGGAGTTGCAGGAACCATCCAGTGACTCTGAGGCAGCAAGACAGAAGAAAATGATGTCAGTCACATAAACAATGTGACATCGCCAAGCCACTGAACAAATACCAACGGCTCGTTAATTGCAGACTTCTTACAACAGGAGGATAAATAAACCCCTATATGTTTAAGCCACTATGAATCAGATATATACAGTATAAGTATATATGTTTTATTTCCAGCCAAATAAGTTTGCAACTAATAAGGCTTTAAATATCTTCAGTCAACCTTCTGATATTTGAATTAGCTCTAAAATCTCTCCAAATTCTCATCTACCTTGTGTTTATACACTTCCAGAGACAGGAAATTTATTAGCTATTAAAACTTTCCAGACCATTTTGGAGAGTTCTGACCACAAGAAAGCCTTCTCTCCTCATAAACTTTCTATGGCTCCCTACGTTCCCCTGATCTAGCATTGAAGGTCCTCTATAAACTCGCTCTACCCAACATTCCACCTCTATTTTCCTGTGGCCTCCAGAACACATACTCTATTCCAATCAGTTCAGCCTTTTGTCCCAACAGACACTACCTTACTAATGTGGAAAGCTCATTCTCATTTCTGCAACTTATTGCTTACTGCTATTCTTTCCTAACTTACAAGTCCTTTATGTTTTACTCACTTAAAATCCTACCCATTGTCAAAGCTACACAAAGCCCCACCTTTTCCAAGAAATTTTCCCTGGCTACTTCATCTCCCATTGATCTTCTTTCTCCTGACACAGCAAATTGCGACATGGCCGACAAAACATGGCTGAACACTGTATTAACACTTCTCTCATTATTTGTTAATTGTTCTGCTTAGATTTCTTGGGTCACCTACTAGAAGGTAAATTCCTCCAAACCTACAGCATACTCTCTTTATATACTTTCCCACAACTACTAATGCAGCCTTACATAAGTATTCAATAATAATTATCAAGGAACATGTATGAAGGACACATGGACAAAGCCAAAGGGGGTGGGTTTGAGGGTAGGAGGCAGGGGTGGGTGGGGCAGGGGGCCATGGTGGGGTGAAAATAGAGACAAATGTACTTGAACAACAATAAAATAAATAAAATAAAATGATCATTATAAAAAATAATTGTCAATGGCAGGATTTTAGAAAATAAATGTGTGTGGTCCTTAAGGGGACTAATAAAGGCACACATAATAGACACACACACACACTTTTGGTGGTCAAAAGCAGAGCTCAACTCAACAGAATGCACTAAAATCCCAAATTGGTATACTTGCTGTAATTTTTAATTATAAAACTGCCTTTTTTTGAAAGTTGTAAGCATTTATTAACTGGCAGTGACTGATACTGGGTAAATGAATAATGGGATTTGCATCATGAAACACCTGCTGAACATGAAACAGAAGCAGGGGGACAGGACCAGGACATGCCATTAGTGGAGAATGCAGGGGGGGTGGTGCTCTAAGGGGCACTGCATGTATGTGAGTGTGTGTGTGTGAATGCAGAAAAAAACACAGAATCAGACCCTCAAGAACTGTTCTCAGTAGTCACATCTGGAGAAATGGAGGGAAGAAATGTCTTCCTTTAACTCCCCTTGTGTTCAGGAAAAGAGAGATAAATGTCCTCTGATTCAGTGGTTGGCTGTACTCTGTAGCATAAAATAAGAAATTGCTATCATTAAAATATAAAATTTTAGTTAATCATACTAATAAGAAACCAGACATAAGACACTTGTAGCAACATCATATTGAATTCTGAAGTTCCTCTTTCTGAATAACTGCAAATCCCCCATACAAGCCAGATGTTCAGCCAGGATTATGAATCCAATAATTTATTCCTTGTGAGGAAGACATCTGAAGATGCCAGCATTCTGAGATAATTTAATCCGTCCACGTCTGAGATCCTATGGTCTTTGATAAAAGAAACACTGTGCTATGGTCATGGAGCACCCCAAGATGGTATCTCCGGGTGTTCTGATGACAGAACTATTACTTCCAATTCAATTTGTTTTCAATTCAGTTCCCCAGGAGGTCACTCAGAGGGTATGGCATGGCTGCCATTTATTTGTCATTGCTAGAAATGATGTTCCTGCCTTCATTTGTTTCATCACTTGCTCCATCTTCTTGAGTGTAAGTTAGTTGCAAATGAGACACTTTTTTTGGCCAGGATTTGGCTGCTACAAGTGTTCTTCAATTTGTTGACTTCTATCCACACTTTCTTTTCTAGTCCTGCAATTACAGCTGAGAGTCCTGGCTAGGGTTTAGTCTACCTGTTTAACATCTCTTTGTTATTTTTACTCTGAATGCAGTTGCGTCTCACTAAAATACAAAGATGGGTATGACTTGACCTCTGCTTCAGACGAAAACATACAAGTGTCTCTCTTAGCTTATAACTGACTCTTCTTTAGCATTCACTATATGCTAGACCCTGTACTAGTATCTTGATATGGACTGCCTATGATTCTTTACAACAACCCTGTGAGACAGGAACTACTATTTTATATTTATATTTCAAATAAGAAAATGGAAGCATGAAAGAAACTACAGAGACTTCATGTCAAGATGGTGGTATACGTAAACATGGCTCACCTCCTTGCAAAATAACATCAAAATTACAACTAAATTATAGAATAACCATCACTCAGAACTGTCAGAAATAGAGTTGAATGGAAGTCTGATAACTACAGAGTTAAAGAAACCACATCCATTCAGATGGGTAGGAGGGGTGGAGATGTGGAATGGGCTGGTCTCATATCCATGTGTGGTGAATAAAAATTTGGGAGGGATATCTCAGGAGCAAGAAGTCACAGTGCTACACCAAGCCCCCTACCCCATAGTTCCAGTGCCAGGAAGATAAGTCCCCATAACTTTTGACTGCAAAAAAACCAAGCAGGAATTGAATCAGTAGAAGAAACTTCTGGAGTCCCACACAGTTCCTCTTAAAGAACCCATAATGGACTTATTCAGACTCACTCCCTCTGAGCTCAAGCACCTGGGTAGCAGCTCAAAGGGACCAACTGCATACAGGAATGAACTGAAGTGTCTGGCATCAAGGTGAGAGCTGGAGGACAGCTTTCTCCCAGACAGAAAGGTAGGCAGAGGCCATTGTCCCTTTTCTGAACCCTCCCCCCACAGAACCACAGAACAGGCAGGCAGGTGCCATATCTGGCTCCATCAACCTGGCTAACACTGTTTGCCCTGACCTGTAGATTCCCTGAGGTTCTGTTCCACCCTGCATACAGCTCTTAACAGTGGCTTTTCCATATGAATGGCTGGTCCTGGGTCATGCTTCACTACTTCCTAAATACTTTCAAATAAGCAACAGCTAGCCTTAGTTAGTCCTCAGCCCCCATACCTCTTTCTAAGTGGCCCCAGGCACAGCACTAGCAGCAGCCAGCCTAGAATCACAGTTTGGCTTCACCTGGGAGTCTCCAAGCCCAACACAAGTAGCAGCCATCTCAGATTGCTTTATATCCCAGGCAGGGTGGACCCAGGAAGAACACAAGCAGGAGCTAATCTTGGCCTGCACCACCCAGGAAACCCCAGAGCCTGTGCACTCAGTGAATAGCTACAGACTATGTTGGAGCACCACTATCCTGTCCCTGAACAGGTGATGCTCCACGGAGGGAAGAGGTTGGTGGTCAGTTGTCATAGCCAATCCTTGCAGCTGACTGGCTTGGGTAAATTCCTCCTATTGACTTACCATCAGCAACCAAGGCTCAACTACAGGAGGAGGTTGTACTCAGCCCACCAGAAGGGCACACCTCAAGTATCTAGCTTGGATGATAGAGGAAGATTTGCCACTGGACCTTATAGGACACCTATTACCTTAGGCCATGCTATCAAGACAGGGAGTCATAGCAATTCTACCAAACACATAGAAATAAACACAGGGAGGCTGCCAAATGAGGAGACAAAGAAACATGGCCCAAATGAAAGAGAAGATCAAAACTCCAGAAAAAGAACTAAACAAAATGGAGATAAGCAAACTATCAGATACAGAGTTCAAAATATTGGTTAGAAGGATGCTCAAGGAACTTAGTGAGGACCTCAAAAGCATAAAAGAGATCCAGTCAATAAAGAAGGATCACTAATTGAAATAAAGAACAATTTATAGGGAAACAACAGTAGAGTGGATAAAGCCAAGAATCAAATCAATGATTTGGAATATAAGGAAGCAAAAAAACAAGCAATTGAAATAACAAGAAAAAAGAATCCAAAAAAATAAGAATGGTGTCCCAGTTATCCTCTGGGACAACTTCAAACATTCCAACATTCGCATCATAGGGGTGCCAGAAGAGAAGAGAAAGTGCAAGAAATTGAAAATCTATTTGAAAACTAATGAAAGAAAACTTTCCTAATTTGGTGAAGGAAATAGACATGCAAGTCCAGGAAGAACAGAGAGTCCCAAACAAGATGAACACAAAAGGTCCACACCAAAACACATCATAATTAAAATGCCAACAGTTAAAGAAAAAGAGAGAACCTTTAAAGCAGCAAGAGAAAAGCAGAGAGTTACATATAGAGGAGTTCCCATAAGACTGTCAACTTATTTCTCAAAAGAAACTTTGCAGGCTAGAAGGGATTGGCAAGAAGTATTCAAAGTGATGAAAAGCAAGGACCTACAACCTAGATTACTCTATCCAGCAAAATTATCAATTAGAATGGAAGGGCCAATAAAGTGCTCCCCAGACAAAAAGCTAACGGAGTTCATCATCACCAAACCATTATTATATGAAATGGAATAGCCAAAGAACTTATATGCACGACCCATGGAAATCCACAGAGGTGTAGGGATTGCCTGAGGGAGTTAGGGGGTAGGGGTGCTGGGTGGAGGGAGGCAAAAAGGGAAAAATTGGTACGACTGTAAACATAATCCATAAAATATAATTTAAAAAAAGAAACTGGAAGCTCAATGAAGGGGAAGTACATACAAAGTGGCAAAGTTTGCTATACAGATAGATTTGCACTAGAACTAAAGGAAGAGAAGTCTCAAGGGTGGTTTCAAAGGGGAGGAAAGATAACATTTTGGCAACACAGAGTGGGGCTGTGGAAGACCCAGAACTCTATATTTAAAGGTCAGAGGTGATCATCAAAGCAGAAGATTTTTCCTCTCAATTTGGCATCCTCCCAGGGCAGAGTATAAAGATGTGAGTAACGTTGCAGACAGGCCTAGAAAGAAGAGATGGCTGACAGAAGTGTCGGAGAGTAGGAAGCAAAGGGAAAGAACCAAAGATTCACAGGGATAAAACAAAGAGGGAGAGAGCTTCCAAGGTCTATTGAATGTTACAATTTGGTCTTTATTATTAATCACAAAAACTATTATGTTCTTTATGCCAAGCAAACATCACACACAATCTCATTTAATCCTCACAGCCACCCTGGAAGTATGTGCTATTATCCGCAGAACAGTTTTTTGTTTTGTTTTTTTTTTTTGGTGGGGGGGCAGGCAGGCAGCTAAAGGCAAAGCCCAAACTGCAGTGGGTTGAGAAGTGACTCTGTGTGGAGAATGCAGTCTGCATTTGGGATAAATTTGGGATAATAAGGAACTGAGCCCCAACCAAAAGCTAGTCACTTGAGCACTGTTTTCTAATTTCATCCAAACAAAACTCTAAAAGGGATGTGCTGTTATTCACCTTCAAAGAAGAAACTGAGGTCTGGAAGCTCAGTGTGGTCCTGTGGCCTAACTTCTTTCAATAAACCCCACTCAGTTCCTAAAGAGGAAACAGCTTCAAAAGACGTTTACTGAGAGCCCTAGTGCACCAGGCCAGACACTGTGATAAGAACATGTACATGAATTGTCACATGGAAACTTCAGTTTAAATGCTAGTTTCTAATTAGGAATAATGTGATGATTAAGGGCCTGAGCCCAGAAGTCAGACTCCCTGAGTTTAGAGATCAGCTCTGTCATCTATGAATGTCCTTTTGCCTCAGTTTCCTTATATGTAAAGTGGGCTTCCTCATGAATATTCTTTAAAGATAATACATGTGAACTATAAAGAACAAGTGCCCAGGGCACAGCAAGTGATTGATAAACATTAGCTAGTAACTTAATGGCCATTTCACAGCCAAGAAAAGAGAGGGTGAGGTAGGATCTCAGAGTCAGCAGCTCTAAGAACCTGTTTTGGATTTCAGGGTGAGGGAGGGGGTCTCCCAGAAGCCCTTGTATTTTGCCACCACAACCATCCTGCAGAGAAATCTGGTGAAGGGGAATGAGGGAGTGGGATGGGTGTTTATGGTTGTGTTTGCCTGTCTGTTTGTTTCTAAGGTGGGATTGACTGGCACATTTCTTTTCCTCCCGGGTATGGGGGGAGATGCAAGGGGAAAGATGCAGAAGGGAAGGAGATAGGACGGGTAACTTCTTGAGAGACAGGAGGGGGCTGCTGCGCTGCACAGGCACAGGTGCAGGGTCCCTGATCTCGACCAGGAGACACCTAGTACAGGAAGCGAGGATGGTATTCACGTCTGGATTTCGTTTGGAATCAGAGGAGAAATAAGCCAGAAAAAAGTTTATTTTCCTTTGTCCTCTTGCTGGCCAGGGCACAGCCAGTGTTCTTGAAGAGGATTAAAACAACAACAACAACAACAAAAAATCACTGGTCCCTCCTACCCTTTCTTTCTTCCTAGATCTTCTCCTTTCCCCCTCCTCTCCCCAACCACCACCACCCCTACTTCCTTTTCTTTCCCTCCCTCTGCTGGTTTGCCTGCTACTTCCCCGTTCCCTTCTGTCCTCGCTACAGTAGGGTCCCAGCTGCCACAGAGAGAGACAGGGCAAGACTGGCTGCGGACTGTACAAATCAGGCAGACTCTCTCTCTCTCTCTCTCTCTCTCTCTCTCTCTCTCTCTCTCTCTCTCACACACACACACACACACACACACACACACACACACACACACACACACACACACACACTCTCAAAACTCAGCTTGGCCGCACCACAGCTGCTCCAATCCCAGGAAAAGGCGAGCGAGCGGGCCCGGCGTGCGCACCCCGCTCCGTGCCCCACGCAGCGCTGGTCCGAGTCCCCAGCGCCGCGCTACGGACGGGTGTGCCGGAAAATAAAGCAGAAAGGGTAAAGACAGATCCTGAAAACACCCTGGCCACACACGCCACAACTTAAGCTCTTTCTCAGCGCCGGAGTGAAGACGGCGCCTGCAGCGCCCTGCGCCGGTGAAATCCACGCCACTGTCCGTGAAGAGCCCACCTGCCGTTCCGCGACACGCCAAAGCAAAAAGTGGGGCTTGTCGCTGTCCTGCTCAGGCAGTGTCCGGGGCTCCGGGCGCTCTTGCCTCAAGTAGTTTGGAGTTCAACCCTCGGCTCAGTCCCCAGCCCCTCGCGCTTCGGAGTGTCCCCCCGCAACGCAGGGAGTGGACGCGCCACCGGGACCTCGCTATGGCAGGGGCGCGTAGGCTGCTCTGTCTGTGGCTGGGCTGCTTCTGCGTTAGCCTGGCGCAGGGAGAGAGACTGAAACAGCATTTCCCGGAGCCCAGCAAGACTGTGCCAGGTGACCTCTCAGCAGGTGGTGTTCCCTGCCCAGTGCTGCGGCCGCACGACAAGGTGTCGGAGCACATGCTGCGGCTCTATGACAGGTACAGCGGCGGCAAGGCCAAGGCGACGCGGACACCAGGGTCCTCAGAGCGGAGTGCGCAGCCCTTGCGTCCCCAGCCCCTGCGCGAAGGCAACACTGTTCGCAGCTTTCGAGCCGGAGCAGCAGGTGAGTGTCCCAGGAGCACCCCTTTCTGCGGTCCCGCCCCAGGTCCCCCCATCCCCCATCTTCCATAGCCTCCTCGTCTGGTCAAGGCCCTATAGTGCTACCTGGAGACCTTCCCTCACCCTCCGCAGCTGCCCTCTGAGCCCTTCCTCCCATCACACCCCACATTTCGCCAGCAAGTAAATCCAGGTTTAGAGTCCCAAGTGGGAGAAGTGGGGAGAAGAGGGGCTCAGAGCAGCGGAGGGGGTCGGCTGGAGGGACTGCATGGGGACAGAAACGGGCTAAACACACCCCTCTCCACACACACACGTGCCCAGGGGAGCCTCATGCCTTGGGTGGTTAGAGCACCTCTGAGTTGCTTATGTGGATGTTTCCTAAATCAGTCAGCGGAAATTCCCTCGGACTGGGCTTTAGCCATGTTTATGTAGAGGCAGGTGTCATTTGATGCCAACCGCAGGGCACAGAGATAAAAGTCACACTTGAACTACAAACCTTCCTCCCGTCTTTTAGACAGCCACTTCTCCAGACCTTGCACCCTTCGTGACGCACCTCCTGTTACTGTAGTTGACATTTTTTAATTGATAGTCCCTTGGTGGCAAACACACACACTAAGCCAGGTGCTCGGGGTGTTTCTATTATTTAAAACCCATCTGGGCATATAGGGTTGTACCACCCACCCTGGGAGGAGTGGAGGTGGCAGGAGGAGCCGTGGATGTAAACACCTCTTGGAATCTGCCGATGAAAATCTGTTCATCCCATTTTTCAGCACACAGATCACCGCGGTCTGAAATTCATGGTTTAACAAGGCTCCTCCTGGCCCCTGTGGTGAAGGGAATAACTTACACTAACAGCCTGCCTCTCCTTTGCTAACAGCTTGAGGGAAAGTTTCCTGGACATTAACTCGGTTTACATGCTTTGAGGATGGACCAGGCTTTTTTGTTCACTGCATTCACGATTAAGGGAAACATAACTGCAAAGCCTGTCTTCAGTGAACCGTTGAAAAATAGCCAAGACTCTTCAAGTACGGAGGCAATGCCTCACGGTCTATCAGGTCTGTCAGAATCACTAGAAAGAAATCTCCCAAAGCTTTGATATGTAGGACTACTGGAAAAAAAGGAAAACCAAAGCATCCATCAAGGAAAGCCCCAGGTTGACACTGTAAATACACTCTAGAGCTCTTAGGCATGATGACATTTACAATAAATGTGAATTATGCTTTCTAATGCAGGAGTCTTTAGCTAGAGTCTGAGCTGAACCAGATTTCACTTTCTTCTTCAAACCATGACCATAACCTGAAAGGGGCTGGCCTCTGCTAGGGAAACAGAAACCTGCCTGGGGTTCTCCGTAGGACACCAGCCACTTGAGGAGGTTGTTCTGACAGCTGACTGTACCAGTGAATGCTCTGTTTACTTTAGTGCAGGTCTGAGGGCAGAGCTCAAGGAAGGAGCAGTGTGGGAGCAGCAGGAATTGGAAGGAAGCTGGGTGGGCAAGGCAGGTGGGTACATGAAGATACTCAAATCACTCTTATTTTGACATTTACTTTCTTGGTAATATTCTTAGGGAGCAGCTGAGGTACCCAAGAGATGAATAGTATTTTTTTGTGTCGAGTTTTATATTTAGTATGAATCACAAGCTTTGGAAGTGGAAGTGACTTTGTTTCATTCACACATGTTGCGTAGGTTTTGTGTGTTTGTTTTAGGCTGAGTGAACCCTGAGTGGGAGATGGATAAGGATTTGAGTAACTCAGGCTCCATATGCTTTTTGGCTTCAACTCATTTCATGCATTATAATTTCAAAGTGTCCCTTATCAGCCTCACTGTAGTCTTATGCCATCAAATGATAAACTCTGATATGGAGGCCAGGAGTTCCCTTGAAATGATGAATTGCAGCTTGGAGCATGTATACAAGGCTGTGTGCCTTGATAAGAAAAGCAATCCCTTTAGCATCCTAGAGACTGTCTTAATGACTTATTCATCAAACGTGGACGCTGGTTTTTGTGGAAGCTTAAGTGTCATGTTACTACACTGGAGACTCCTGGAGAGGTGGTTCATGTTGGATCCCTTCCAAGAGTGTTTAGTTACTAACACACTAAAAGGACCTTATTATAAGGCGATTCTGGCTCTAATAAGGCAGGACTCCAGCAAGGTGCCAAAGCTTTCATGTGTGTCTCTCTCCTTTATCAATATCAACATTTCCATAACACCTTTTATCTTATAACACATGTTCTGATGTAGGGGAAACATGCTGTTTGCATTAATTAATAAATTAGGTATGTTTTGTAGTGCATGGTGTTTAGATTCCACATCTCTGGGCTCTCTGTGCCAATGGTGTTCCAGATTTTAATGGAATGTCAGGTGGTATGCTGTTTATATGGAGTAGCTGCTGATCCAGCAGACTTTCCAAGTGCTTATTCAGGCTGAGTTATAGCCTTAGAGCCCTATTTGCTACTTGGAACATACCTGATTAAAATTATTTATTGTTCTAAACCTAGAATATCTTTGGTTGAAATTTAGCTGCTGTGGTCTCCCCCTGATTACTTTCTACTTAAACCATTACTTGATGGTGGGTGGCATTCGTCCTAAACTCACTCTGCCAAGCCCTTTCTCCTTCCTCGGTGCTATTCAGCTGGTGAGCCAGCACCGCTAAGCTGGGAACACTCATAAGTCTTTTTGTGATGTGTAAGGGTTTACGTAAAGACGGGTTTTATCTTTCCTTTGTAAAAGGTAATTTACAGAATTATTGATGACAGAAAAGTTCAGCTTAAAAAAACACCCCATCTTGAAGGAAGACAAGAAGGGTATGAAGTCAGCTTTTATTTTCATCTTCGTTGAGGTTGTCCTTGGCTACAATATATAATGAAAGAAGTATAGTTTACATGAGGTTTGCTCCTGGCTTGATCTTTTAAGATACATACTTTGTGTTCATTAGTTTCTCATCAGTCCCATAGTCACTTAATCTTATTTTTCTTCATCATAAATTTAACCTCTTTAGGAAAAGTGATTAAAAGCACACAGCTTCTTATTAGGAAACTGTCATTATTTTAATTTATGACATGTAAGTACAAAAAATGCATTTCAGTGGGTATGTGTCACCTTTTTTCAAAAACAATCACACCGATTTCATAGATAAAAGAAAATAAAACTGAGTTGTTCCAGACCCCAAAGTGAGTACTTTTTCCTTCAGCGAGAAGGGGGAGAATCTTTCCTACTATGACCAAAAGTCTTTAAAAATAAAAAACTTCATTTGACGTGTTTCTGAAGTGTCAGGCTAAAATAGAAGGCTTTAGGAAAGACACAATTAAGCAGGCGTTCCTGTGAAATACGTGGCCCAGTGGGTCTGATGGCACGGGGATGTAATAACTGTATTAAAATGTAGTTATCTTGAAATTCATGGCACTTAGAAACTAGGCTTGAAATTAAAGAGTGCTTAGATTATGTGATGTGTTTCTTCTAAAGACAATAGTATATCGGGGACGGGGCGGGGGGGGGATGTGCAGCTGCTTCGAATTACACATCACTTGGAATACATGATAGTCCTTAATGAAGTTTTTACTGTAATAGGCAAGACAGCTTTACAATCTCTGACATTTACAAATCCATAATACTATGAATTCTTGATTATCCATGCTAATGGAAAAGAGAAGAGAATGGGTTATATGTAAAATAATTTAAATTCAGCTTGTTCGTATAATTAGACACACTCAAAGAGACCGAGAGACCATGAGGGTCAATGAAAAAGATCCCCTAAGCAGATAATTCACTCAGGGAATATTTGTACATTAAGTATATATACATAATTAAGAATATATTAAAAGGGTTACATATATTTTATTTAAGCAGTGGATGTTGATAAGTTCATATTTTTCTAAAAATAAAATAGAGACATGTCAACTATGCACATAAGCATTTTGAAATTATACAATTTTGTATGTGAAAGAGGATTTAAAGAAAGCAAGTCCAACTCCTTCTGATATGGAAAAGAAGTAGGTATCGTGCTGTATTTGCCAGACAATTTTTAAACATAACTGAGTTCATCTCAAAACCTATTATTTCTAATAATCTGATCTAATTTTCTAGGAGAAAATTTTGTAAAAAGGGGGTCTTTGGACGTTGTTAATCGGTTTTACTTAAAATTGGGTTCCATGGTCAGATAAGTTTGGAAAAAAATTATTTGTTTTCTTTTTTTCTAGGAACTTTCAGGGCCTTTAAGTGCTAGTGAGTTTCCTTAAGGCTGGATCTCTTTCTCCTCGAGCGCATGTTAGAGAGCTGGAGTTCTAAGACATCTAGTCATGGAAACAGTGATTCAGGGCCTTCCTAATTTCTCAAGAAAGAAGATGTGCAAAGGCCAAGTAAAAACTGTCTCAACTCATTCAGTACCTATCTCAGGGTGCTTACTTATATTTTTACTTTGGGACTGGGGTCCAATTTGCATTGTACCATCTTCCTGCTCTCATGTTTTAAACTTCTGTGAGTGTAATTTTTAACTCTCTCCGTCATTAAATTTAATTTCCCCTGCTTCTTTATAAATTCTTCTCCATTGTTTTCTATAGGATTAATATTTATTATCTTATAACCCATTCTTTTAAAAGAAAAGCTACTCGTGGAAAAATTCACTAGACATCATATACATCACTTTGTTAACGTTTTATAACCATTCATACCTTGATTAAAGACACATTTACTCAAGAAACTGATCAAATCCCTTATATAATCCCATTGTTTGTTGTCCATATTAGATATAGTAAAAGCATAGCTATCCAAAAAGCCTAGTAAAATTTATTGAGCAACTTGGTATATACTTTTGATTCATTTTTCAGGGTCTTTGTGCTATAACATTAGAACTTTTCTCCCCACATTTTGATGGTTTCCCCATCTATTCAGCTTGTATATCCTAGTAATCAGTATCTTAATAACTTTATATTGGTGGTAGTAGTAGAAAGAAGTTTGGCATCACAAAACAGTCTCAGGCTGAACTTTTCTATGCCAAGTTTTAATTTAGAGTGAATTTTTAAGATTATGTTATGAATCCATGAAAATAGGATTTTGTAATGGAAACACTGACATAATATTAATCAGTGACACAAGTACACCAGGATCATATCTACTTTGGACAGTAGTAAATGATGACAATGTAACTGAAGAGCCCTCATGTGTGGAGTATATTTAGAAATCCATGAAGTTTCTAGTCTATTCACATGTTAGTAGTCGTGGTGTCCCAGCATATACTGGTACATAAAGCAGTACTCTTGGTAGCACACATTTTCAGGGGTAACATTTTTGAAAGCATAGCTGTCTCTTTATTTGTCTAAAGCATCCACACAGAGGTCGTGATCACGGTGTGTTTATTGACTCCTTCAATTCACTGTGGCAATGGAACCACAGTGAACACAATGCCTTGATTTTACCTGGGCGCCCTCTAAAAACAGTGTTTGGACAAACTGATCTTACTGTATTACCAGCTTCAGGAAATTCTTCTTACCTTACTGAGTTCTCTTAAATATTTATTTTATAAAATAATTGCACCCGATAGTTTTAGAAGTGCAAAGTTCTTTGTCCAGTCCTCTGACTTTACAGTTAAAACAATTGAAGACCAAGAGGATCTTACTCGGTTTTCCTTCAAAGACTACTTTAATTTAATTGCATGGAATTGATCTAAAGACTATTCAAATTGAATGTAATTGCTGCACTTAGGCATGGGTTAAGAAAAATGGTTCTCAAGTAGAGAAGAGATTTCTAGAGCTTTGATTTTTCAATTACCTTAGGCTAAGAGTTAAGAGATATAAATGTTAATTTTTGGCTCAATGGCTAATTAATAAAGTCACCTAATATTGCTAAGCCTAGTTTCTTCAAGTAAGTCATACCTACTCTGCTATTCAATTAGGATGGTGAATCTCAATTGAGGAGATGAATATGAAAATGTACTAAAAGTTTGGAAGACCTATATAAATGATATATTCTTAATCGTTTGAGAGATTATCTCTAGTTTCCCACAAAACCTTAAACATGCCTAAAATGTTGATAATGTGCAACTGTTTGGAGCACAAAGGATATATCCAGGTGGCAATGTAAATAGAAAGAGATGACCTCTTGTAATATAATCTATGACATCCGAAACCTACATTCAGGAAGTTATTCTTTTTGTCCCATCTTGGTGGCTGAAAGGAGCCAGGTTGCACTTTTTAATAGTGATTTCTTGAAATTAGTTGGTCTAAAGGAATGTTTTCTAGATTAGCAGCATCAGCAATAATGGGAACTTGGTAGAAGTTCCCTACCTCACCCAAGACTACCTGATGAAGCTTGGAGGAGGGGCAACCCAGGAGTCTATGTTTTAACAAGCCATCAGCATGATTCTCATGCATGTTTAAGACACACTGCTCTGAGTTCATGCTCCTAGAGTTTTGAGTATCACATCATTACCAGCATCAGAAAATTAAGATTGGTTAATATGTGAGTCCTGACCTTCATGATGGGTCTTCCTGTGGACAAATGGTTTATAATGAATTTATATAAGCGTAAGCTTCTTTCACTTTGGAAGGTATATTACTGTCTTATGACAGTTTTGGCCCTGAAGAGGGCTTCACGGTAAGTTGACTTCTTGCCCTTCTTTCGCAGCTGCAGAGAGTTTGGAGCCTTAGTCAATGTGTGAGCAGGAAAACGAAGGGAGAGGAAGGCTATAAAGCAAGTTTCACTCTTGTATCCTGAGGCCTGGCATTGTTTGCCACAAAGCAGGCCCTCAGTAAATGTTCTAGTTGAGCTGAATCAGCTGTTGAAGGGACTAGATGAGAAGAGATAGTAGAAGAGCGATTGGCCAGGCAAAGGATCCTTTAAAAATAAATTTGCCATGAAAGAATTTCCCACAAAGCACTTTACCATGTATATGTTGAATAGAAATAATAGTCTACTCTATATACACTGTTCTAATAATGCTTCTTTCCTGATGAACGGAAAGGAAACTCCACACCATACTTATACCCAAGACGGGCTTTTGCTGACTTTGGGAACTTGAAACTACTTGAAAGTTTTTTCACTTTGGTGTTAAGTAGGAAACACTTTTGAATTGGGTAAGTTTACACATTTGTTCATTCAACAAGTTTAACAAATATTTTTCAGGATATAAATGCTCCATTCTGTGCAAAGAATTAGAAGTTCAAAGATTTATAGGACATAGGTCTACCCTCCGAGAGCTCACAGTCTAGGAATGCCCTTGGGTGGAGGCTAAGAGGAGATAAACTGATTAATGGATATTTTGCTATTCTAGAAAAACATACATTATATCATCTTTGGCCATGTTTTACTTGGGACAGAGAGAATGGTTGTTTTGAGGTCTCATAAAACTCAGTCATTTGACTGGGACTCTGCAAGAAAAACAAAAATCTGTGACTTGGTGTTCTATTTAGAAACACTCCGTCTTGCCTTTGCCCAAGAGCTGAGGGTGGCAGAGAGAAAGTGTGGTCTTGGCTTAGTAATCTGCAGCAAGTACTTCACCAGGGACCATGGGTGAGCGTGGCCCTGTCCTAGGCACCGCTGGCATTTCTAGCAGCTGTATGTTGTTTAGAAAAAGAAGTGGGAAAAAAGTTGTTGGTAGTTACATATTTTCTGAATGACTGAAATGTTTTTCCTGTTCCCTGGGGATTTAAGTAATCGTCAAGATTTCATTTAGTCTATTTGTTTTAAAATCAGACTTTACATGGAAAGCCTTCCATCAGGTGTTCTAATTTCCTTTGAAAACGTTCTGTGGGGGCCAGCATGGAGGTGAACTGCCACCTACCACTCTCCGGGCACCGACTGGCTCAGGTGCTGCTCAGGAGCAGCAGAACTGTTGCGAGAGTGAGGCTGGTCCTAAGTCACAGTCTCCTCACTGAGTCCTTGGTGTTAATCACTGCAGGTGCTTTGTTTTCAGATGAAACAAATTGACCTTCTGCCTGCATTTAGTAATCAAACTCCTAAAACAAACACATGTAGGTAAAAGAAGACCTGGGTTTCTCTCCAAAATCAATTGCTAGCTAAGTGGTCCCGCTTTTTTGCTTTGCTATAATGAGTAGGCTGGACTAAATCTGTTTATTCATGAAAGAAGCATTTACTGAGCACAGCTTACGAGTTAAGCGCTATGTTAAGGGCTGAAGAGCCTGTTGTTAATTACTACAAGGCCTTGTCTTTAGGGAATTTATGGTTTTAGGACGGAGCAACAGTATGATGCAAACGGTATAGACACAGGGTCTGAACCAAAGGAATATGTTGCCATGACAAGCTTGCTTCAAGAGGTGATGCCTGTACTTCGCCTTACAAGACAAATCTGGAATTCAAGGAGAGCAGGGTGGATGAAGGCATTTCAGATGGAAGCAACAGCAGGTGCAAAGTCCTAACAGGTGTGCAAAGGGGAGTATGGCTTGTTCATAAACTCACCTGACTGCTAAACCCCTTTTCAATTCTCAGATATTATGAATTTGGAAAATTCAAAATAAGATCATAATGCCAATGGCAAGTCCTAAATAGACTGCAGTAGATGTATCCCCAACAAGGAAAATTCAAGCTTGTGTCAGTGCCAGCAAACAGTGAGAAAACAGCACCACCTATTGGTTGCTATGGTTTGGCATCAAAAATATTTCTTTGGGCAAAGCTGGAAGTCAATCAAGCCTGTTGCATAGTTGCTTGCAAGGGATCTGTGAGGTTATGTACTTCACCTGTCACACCCTCTCTACCGTACAGCGTTCTTCCTGTAATAGGCTTGACTTATGGTCATCTATCTTCTGTTTTCCCAGTCCCACAGAAGGGTCTCCATGTCAGGCTAGACCCTTAGACAGCCATGACTTCCACTGGCCTGGATTTTTCCCCCACTCAACCATCACCTTCAAGTCTCATTCTCATCTTTGACACTGGAAAGGGAAACCCTGATCTTTCTGCAGCCCCTCAAGTATTTGCAAACAATTTTCATGGCACTGTTAAGCCTTTTTTCCTCCCATCCATGTATTTTCTATTTCTTCCAGTCAAACTTGTGCAAAAGGAACCAGACTCTTCAACATCTTGGTTACTGTCCTAGTTGCTATCTTCTATAATAAACTAGTTAAAATGAGAGCACCCAGAATTAAGCATGGAACTGTAGATATAATTAGATTGGTGTGGCATATAGTTAATGTTTCCTAGTACCTGAAGACTATAAACAGCCTAAACATGCGTAAGCTATTGCTTTGTAACCCGATAAAGCCCACCATTTGTTTATATTATTTTGTCACTTTGTTTTTATTAATCAGAAATTACCTTGGGTTTCAGATTCAATAATTCCAAATAAATATGTATTGAAGTATTTCAAAAGACTAGAAAAAGTGGCCCTGGCTGGTGTGGCTCAGTGGATTGAGTACCCTCTGCTAACGAAAGGGTCGCCAGTTCAATTTCCAGCCAGGGCACATGCCTGGGTTTTGGGCCAGGTCCCCAGTTGGGTGTGCACGAGAGACAGCCACACATTCTCTCCCCCTCTTTCTCCTTCTCTTCCTCTCTCTCTAAAAATAAATACATAAAATCTTTAAAAAATAGAAAAAGTGAATACTATATCATTTTTAATTCACTCTGAATATAGACATCTATATCCATAGATAAATCTCTGCTACAACTTGTGGGTAAGAGGGAGAGGAGTCTACTGCAAAACTCCAGTTATTGAGTATGGGAAGATACTCATTTGAAAAGTTAAATTAATATGAAATCTAAAAGATAAAATTAATGAGAATAATTAAATAGATATTATTATCACGTAGTTCTGCTGGCAGGGAAGTACTATCTCACACTTATTTATTTCTCCATACTCATTCACTCACATCCGTGCAACTCTCATATCACTGTTTTTGTGCATTGTAAATACGAACTGTTTGTTGGGTTGCTTTGAGAGAAAGAATATTGACTTGCACAGAACTTAAACGCTTTAAGGTCAAAGAAAGCAAAAATGAAGTGTGGGTTAGAAAAATCAAGGAATGGTTTGTGGAATGGTTGAGATTTCCAGCTTGTTATTTAGAAGAAGTGGGAGGAGGGAATCTAGAACAGGAAGAGATAGTGAGTCCCCAATCTGGGTGGAAATGGAGAGCAGAGCAAAGTCGTCAAGTGTTGGGCGTGTGACACCTTCTATTAGGAGCTAAATGTAAATTGACCATTCTTTTTCTGAACATAGGCCACTGAGCTGTCTGTTAGAACTTTAAGTAACTAGGTTAATTTGCAATATTTTTATAAGTTTCCATTCAAAACATTGGTAATATTGCTTATGCAAAAGTTCTCAGATATCCAGCATTGCATTACTGTTCTGCCCTTTCCTCCCCAACACTCCCTTTGACCTTCATTCTTAAAAATCTGGTTCAAAGGTGCCCTCCTCCCTGGGTGTCCCTCTTCTCCTTGATGGGTAAAGTTAATTTCTCCTTTTTCTGTGCTCCAAGAGCATAGTTAACACCCTTGACAGCAAGTAGCATCATCAAGGAATGGCTACCTGCATATTGCTCATTAATTTCCCCGTGCCACAGTGCAGACAGCAGCTGTTGCTTGTGCAGCCTGAGACCCAACCTGGGTTCCAGCACCTAGTAGTAAAAATTCCTATTTGTTAAGTAAAACATGTGTTTTGTTTCTTTTCTTTGTTGGTTGTAGTGGATGTTTATGTGTAATACCCAGGTTAACACAAAGCTCTCTCTCTCTCTCTCTCTCTCCATATATATATAATCACTATGCCATAAAACACTACTGCTAATCTGCCCATTTCACTCCATTTAGAGTAGTTTGTTGGTCTTAGGTTTGTGATTGCAGATGGAACCAATTAGGTATAACTGGAGGAAAAGTTAAAAAGTAATCACCAAAATTGTCTTTATCTAATATGTCCTTGATAAGGGAAATATGTTGCATTCCAAGAAGGGGATTTTGCCCAGTTTACTTTTTCGTTTGCATATTCATGGTTAGCAAAATCCCAATTCTTCACTGCATTTAGAAAAAAAAGGATACCTTTTTTCTTTCCCTTTGGACTAAGTGACTACTAAAACTGATGGTTATTCTAGACCACCACTATCCAATGGAAATTTAATTTAAGCCGCAAATGTAAACCACATATGTAATTTTAAAAATTTAGTGGCCACATTTAAAAATATGAAAAGCAAGATGTCAAATTAAATTTAATAATATATTTGAAATATTCTGCACCCAATTCTGAAGGTGGAAGTGTTCCCCACACAGACAAGCAGGGTGTCGTAGAATTCAACTCAACTCTCATGCTATATATGGGAGATAGCATCAGATTCCACAGGTAAAGGGCTCTGTCCCACAAGACCAACCTCCACTTCAAATGCTAACAGCCAGCCCAGGTTGTTACCTATTCTTCTGACCAGCTAGCTACATACTGGAGACTCCTAGAACCCCTTCTCCCAAATATTTATGTGTTCACCAATCTTGATGCTCTCCAAACCCCATTTCTACGGGGGAGGGTATTGAGGCTTCATTATATGGGCATGGCTGATGAAATCATCAACCATTGGTGATAACTTCAAGCTCCAGGCCCCTTCCCTTCCCCAGAGAGGTGGGGACCTGTAGGGGTGGAACTGAAAGTTCAACCCTCTAACCACTGTATTGGGTCACCAGGCAACCAGCCTCCATCCTTACCCAACTTCCTAAAGTCACCTTACTAACATAACAAAATACACCTAAATAGTTCTCAACACTTAGGAAATTCCCAGGGTTTTAGGAGTTCTATGCCAGAGAAAGGAGGAAGACCAAATATACAGGGTTTGGCACAAATAACGTCCCTTCTTTATTACAAAATTATAAGCATGTAATTCTGTAACACAACAATGTCACATGCAAGCACACCATATGACATTTTAGATGAAATGTCCAAATTAAAACTATAAATTATTACACCCATGTTTTTACCCTACCAACCACACTCAAGCAAATCTTACTTTTGCCAAACCCTGTATGATGAGTTGGCCAAAATGTCCATATGTTTTTTTCTGTAAAAAAAAAGACACATTTTTCATTCTCACCAATAACTATTGATTTGGATATTTTGAGTATGTTGGCTATCTCTTGTGTAGTATAACATTGATTGTTCTTAATTATTGTCTCTATTTGATTGCTATCAACTTTAATTGGTCTACCCAACCATGGAGCATCATTCAGCAAGACACCTCTAGCACAAAACTTCACAAAGCACATTTGACACATTCAATCAGTCACAGCACCTTCTCCATACACTGCACAAATCTTTTTTTGCATTTCAGTTGCATTTTTACCTTTCTTGAAATAATAAAGCATAATATGACAAAAAATGTTAAGTATTTTCTTCCATCTTCAATATTAAAATGGCTAAACAAAAATTCACCAATTTTGATGTTTTCTTTAAATGCACACTGATATGACTGCTGTCACAATACAATGTAACAAAATTGTTTCTAATGAACTTAAAGGCCATTAAGTGTACTGGAGCCGTCTTACAGAAGAAAACCAAACGAACTCTTTGTCCAACCCAATATTTCATATTATAAATTAAATAATCACAATTAACTTACTAAATCTAAATATTATCATTTCAACATGTAATCAATATAAAATAGATTAACGTGGTATTTTACCTTCAGTTTTGTACTAAGTCTTTGGAATCCAGTATGTATTTTACATTTATAGAACATCTCAATTTGAACTTTATTGGCTAATCGCTATGCTGCTGGACAGTGGCGATTCCGGTTAGCTAACACTCACTGAATCTTTTCTATGTGCTATGTGCTTTACCTGCTTCCTTTCAATTACTTCATTTCTTTTTTTTAAGTATCTTTCAATTACTTCTTATAACTCTGTAGCTGATACTACTGTGCTCACTTTACAGGGGAGCAAATAGAGACTTCAGGAGCTTAGGTTATTTGCCTGAGGACAGCTGTTGAGCACCGCGGAGCTGGGAGGAGGCTTTAACTCAAAATGATGCTTTGCATGAAAATGAAAGCCATCAGAAGAAGCCATGTGGCAGATTGCTGAGACTTTTGTGGGAAGATACTGAAAATTAGACACAGGGGTGGAAGCCGATTAACAGCAAGTCATAGGTGTCTGGAAACATGTTTGAAAGAAGGAAACAGTTTGAAGCAAAATGTGTGGTAAAGGATCACAATTAATTTACTCATTAGACTCTCCCACTGATGCCCCTCATAGTTCATTTCTTCCCTGCCCAGATGCTCATTTGTTAACCATTCGATTGGCACATTCTTAGACTGAGTTCTCTTCCTTCCACATTTAACATTCGTCTGCTACAAAAAGTTTGGACAAAACTATGTGCTGTGGTGACTGGTCCGAATTAAGACTAGAGTCTCTGAGGAACCCTGATGCCACAGAGGCCTGTGAAATATTATCCCGGTGTCATGCAGTATACAAATGTGCACAAGTGGCACTTTCCTCCTTTTTCCTTCATACAATGTTAAAAATGAGTAAAATATATTTCACATTGCACTGCTCTTATGCTGGGGGACTCAATAAACTCATTTTAAGTTTCCACATCTTTATAAAAATATTTTATTTTGACTGAAGTATGTTTTTGATTAAGAACATAATTTCGCAGTTGTGTGTATGTTTCTGACACAAATATGTATAGGAAACAAGTGCATGGAGTAGGGGCTCTGGTGGCCCATCCATGGACCAGGTTCTTGAGTCTAACCTCAGCCTTACCTCTTGATGATCTGAAGGGAAGGAACCAATCTTCCAGCCTCTGGCAAACACCAATCGGCATTACAACTCTGGATTTACCATTCTTGATATTTCATATAAATAGAATCATATAGCACCTTTTATTTCTAGCTTTTTTCACTTAACGTAATGTTTTCCAGGCTCGCCCACACTGTAGCGTGCATCAGTACTTCATTCCTTGTTATGGCTCAATAATATTCCATTGTGTAGATATACTCATCATCCTCGGCTGCTGTCCTGTTATAAGCATGCTTGTACACGTACTTGTTTGAGTACCTATTTTCAGTTCTTTTGGCTGTATACATAGGAGTGAAATTGTGGGGTCACATGATATCTCTATGTTAAACATTTTGAAGGACTTCCAAACTATTTTTCACAGCAGGTGAAGCATTTTACATTCCAACCAGTAATGTAAACAGGTTCTAGTTTCTTCACATTCTTGCTAGCATTTGTTATTTTGGTTTTTTTTTATTATTATAGCCAGCCTAGTATGTGTCAAACGGTACCACATTGTGGTTTGATTTATATTTTCCTAATGACTGCTACTGATGTTGAGCATCTTTTCATGTGCCTGTTGGCCCTGTGTAGATCTTCTTTGGAGAAATGTCTATTCAATTCCTTGCCCATTTTTTATTGGTTCATTTGACTTTTTGTTGTTGAGTTGTAATCTATGTATTCTGGATCCTAGATTTTATCAATTCTTTGATTTGAAAATACTTTCTCCATTCTATAGTCTGTACAGGCTGTCTATATAATGTCCTTGGATGCACAAAAATTTTAATTTTGATGAAGTCCAGGTTATCTATTTTATCAGTTTATCATTTTTTTCTTTTGGTGCATGCATATTGGATGTCATTTCTAAGAATCCATCACCAAATTGAAAGCCATGAAGATTTACCCCTGTGTATTTTTCTAAGAATTATATGATTTTAGCTCTTATATTTAGGGCATTAATTCATTTTGAATGAATTTTTATATATGGTAGGAGGTAGGGGTCTTGTTTATGCCTACTTACTCTCTTTTTTTTTTTCCTAGGAACCCTTGAAGGCAAGGGTCTGCATATTTTTAACATGACTTCTCTAACCAAGTCTGAAAACATTTTATCTGCCACACTGTATTTCTGTATTGGAGAGCTGACAAACAGCAGCCTGAGTTGTCCAGTGTCAAGAAGATGCTCCCATCACACCCAGAGGAAACATGTTCAGATTGATCTCTCTGTATGGATCCTCAAGTCCAACGGAAACCAAAGTCGACTCCTGGGTCATCTTTCAGCAGATGTGGCCAAACCTCATCGAGAAGGTGCATCTTGGCTGTCTAAAGATATCACTCAACTCTTGAGAAAGGCCAAGAAAAGTGAGGAGTTCCTCATAGGATTTAACATAACTTCCAAAGGACACCAGCTGCCAAAGAAGATGTTATCCTTTCCTGAACCATATATCTTGGTATATGCCAATGATGCTGCCATTTCTGAACCAGAGAGTGTGGTATCAAGCTTCCAAGGTCACCGGAATTTTCCCACTGGATCTGTGCCCAAATTGGATAGCCATATTAGGGCTGCCCTTTCTATTGAACGGAGGAAGAAGCGTTCTACTGGGGTCCTGCTGCCTCTGCAGAACAATGAGCTTCCTGGTGCAGAATATCAGTATAAGGCAGATGGGGTATGGGAGGAAAGAAAGCCGTACAAGACCCTTCAGACTCAGCCCCCTGAGAAGAGTAAGAACAAGAAGAAACAGAGAAAGGGACCTCATCAGAAGAGCCAGACACTCCAGTTTGATGAACAGACGCTGAAGAAGGCAAGAAGAAAGCAGTGGATTGAACCTCGGAATTGTGCCAGGCGGTACCTTAAGGTGGACTTTGCGGATATTGGCTGGAGTGAATGGATTATCTCCCCCAAGTCCTTTGATGCCTATTATTGCTCTGGAGCGTGCCAGTTCCCCATGCCAAAGGTAGCCATTGTTCTTTGCCCTGTACTTCCTATTTCCATAGAGTAGCAAGTTGAGTGTGTTTGTTTTTATTTACAAATCCACGTGGATGCTTATTTATTGCATTCTAAATTATAGTAGGAAATATGATTATGCCTGGTTTTTCTTTAATAGTTGTTAAAATTATATGAAGTCAGTACTGGTACAAAGAAGGATATGAGAAAAAATGTATGTATAAAATATGTGGGTTTTTTTGTATGCTGCTTCCAAATATAGTGCATATTCAGCTACATGGCCTAGTCCACTATGTGAATCTATACCTGGCTACAATAAGCAAATCCCAAATGGTGGAAGGCTGACTTGGAGGGGATATTTAGAGAATGAGTGGATGTCATGGGAGCACAGGGAAGGACTAATTGGACTGATGTCCTGATGCAGAATGTTTTTTGATAGTCTATTCTGAGATGAATTGTCCTCACGAGGTTAAGATCACGGTTAGGCCGGGTAAACTCACCTCATGAAATCTACCAGATGTTCATTGCATTTGGTTCCCAGGTAAACACCAGAATAGGATACAATGACTCTGGAAAATTCTTCCAAGACTCATTTCCACCAATCAGAGCTTACCTGTGTCTCTTTCAAAATCAATAAGGACCACACTTTATCATATCAATACTCAGTATTCTGACAAAGATATTTTCAGAAACCTTGCTAACCCCACCCCCATCTTGCACACAAGTCCAAGTGACTGTTCTCTTCGCATTTATAGGGAGTAAAATGTAGCAGTGCCCTCTGGCCTTCATTTAAGCTTATTGCTACACTTTCATTCTTAGCTTATAACAGTTTGAATTTCTGTTATACAATGAAAAGTGGTCCTAGGAATAGAATTCAGAGGAAGAATAGAGGATTTGTTTGTGTTTTGCAAAGCTTGAAGTGAATCAACTTTTGCTGTCATATAATAATGGAGAAAAAAATCCTTTGCCTCAAAGAGTCACCAACTCCTGCTTCTAGATCTCTAAAGCAGCACGTTCCTGTACCAGCCCCGTGGTCACCGGGATGCTGAGGTGCACATGCATGAAGCCAAGGGCCAACAGACTGCACAAGCTGTGTCGGCCCCAGGGCCAGGCGCTCGACTGAAATTCCACTTTCTTGTAAGAATGTCTTGGAAGAACAAGCTTTCTGTATTTTCCCCCAATTTTTTTTTTTGCAGATTCCATGTTTTGTAAACCCAAACACAAAGTAAAGATTATATACATTTATAATTATATAAAAGGCTTATCACTCCTAATATTCATTTCACTGATCAAACAAACATCACTCAAACTAATATAGCATTTAAAAACACACAACAAAAATGCCAAATATAACAGATAGTGCTGAATATTTTAGGGAGTGGCTTGCTTTGTGGTGTTGAACGGCAGAAATGGATTCAAAATCTGTCTCTAAACCCAGGAGGACTGATGTTAAGTGGGCCTCTGAGTCTTCCAAATAACTGCTCTCATTCTCCTAAACTGATTTCTCTGGGTAGCCTGCAGAAAGCTTCTCTCTCCCCTCCCAACTCAGGATTTGAGGACCTAGGAGAGCCATGATCATGTGGAGATATTCAGTCAGTTAGCTTTTCAGCCCCTAACTCTAGAGACCTGGCTGGGTCTCCACCCCCCAAAATGACCCCATCTCTTGTTGCTGCTTTGACTGCTCAAAAACCTTGCTATTGCTTCAGCAGTTTACCCTGGTTCTCAATGACTTAAGAATCACAATAATTGTAAAACTTACGAAGGCTAAGTGAAGAATGGCAGGAACAAGTGGAAGGAGAGAAGTGTGTCAGTGCAGCAGAATGAGTAAGTGTACATGCTTGGTCATGGATGGACTTCTTAACTTAATGAGCCTGCAGCTCGCCTGGGGATTGTGTTAACATTCGGGGTCTGTTCCAGGGCTCTGGGGTAGAGCCCATGACTCTGCATCTCAAACAAGCTCGTAGATGTTGCTGCTGCTGATGGTCCAAAGACTACACTTTGAGTTGTAAATTCAAGAGTCAAATCCTTTTGGCTTGAATCTTGGTTCCCCTCTTAGCAGATATGGTTTTAGGGGGAGGTTACTGAAACTCTCTGTGCGTTAGTGTTCTCATCTATGAAATGGATACAATGATCAATAAAAATAACAGTATCTACCTAATAAACACAGTGGGAAAATGAAATACTGGAGCATCTTGCACATAGTAGGAACTATATGAATATTTGCCACTGACATTATTATTAACGGGCACTGCTGAGACTGTGGAGAACAGAAAGTTACACGTAGGAGCCGAAGAAAGACCCCACAGGGAAAGGGATCAAGAGAACGAAAGATGTAAGACAAAAAAAGGTTTTGTAAATGTTTCTAGTCCCATTTTAAACATCACAAAGCCTAAAATAGGATTCTCTCTGTGGGTTCAACAGCCTGTAAGCTCTTCCAGCAATGTTTCTTTGGAGAATAATAGAATCAGGAGAGCATCGGGTGCAGCAACTGAACTCATCATAATATTTGTCAAAACTTGGAATGGCATCAGAACTCCAGGGAGACATAACAGGGATAAGTGTGGAGTTTTCTCTCGGTGCTTGAGATTTCCCTTTGCCAAGTTGAGAGTGGAAGTTTGGCTGTTACATGGAGTTCTCAGTCTCTCATCACCTAGTGTGGATCTGCTTAACTTTTAAAGCATTCTGGTGGTTCCCTTTAAGCCTTCCAGGCTTTGTGGCTTTCAAGTGGTAAAGTCACCAAAAGGAAGGGAAACATAAAGCTCTGTGAAACTGCTACATTAGGGATAATTAATCAGCATTGCTGTTATCAGCACAGTGTCCAACATGGTAACCAGAGTGAACTGTTTAAATAGAAATATCGTCCAAACAACAGAGGAAAATAAGGTCTCTGACCAGATCAGTACAAACACATGTGGTGTGGCTGAGGCGCCAAAGAACCTTCAGACTTCAGATATACATTTTGCCCCAGAGAGAAGTTCTCCCGGGCCAGACTCCTCTGCCGGCCCTCCTTCTTTCTGGCCTCCTGAGCGAAAGCCTGCTCTACATGGCGGGGCTCTGCATCTGCAAAAGTCGGCAACCTGTTCTGTAATTCAGAACAGCTGTGTTCTGCCTTTCCCAAATTCCAGGCTTTGCCCTTTCACTGATTCCAATTAGGTAGTTTCTGGGCTATCACACCCATGTGGGCTGGACTGGAGGAGTGTGGGGCACAAGCCCATGGCCCGGGTCAGGAACGAAGGCTCCTAGCTGATGGCACGTCCTCCCCTGCTAATGCAATTGTAATCGAATTCAGCTTGGGGACATCGTACGCGGCTTGGCAGGTGCGGGCCTGACCAGTGCAGATTTCATTCACAGGCACGGCAGTTTGGATTTTTCTGATTTCTAGCCCCGACAGCCAATCTGTTCTCCCAGGGAGAGACCCCTGGAATTCTGCCATCAGATGAAAAATACCCACGTAGCTACAGCCAAGTCGTATGCCTTTGCCTCTCTTCTCACCACCTTCGCAAAGATGGAAAACAGAGATTTCAAATGAAAATGATTGAACCACTGTTGCTGACAGAGGCCCCAGAGAACCAACAAGGCTTAGAGGAACGAAGTTATGTTTGCATGGAACCGTGCAAAAGCTAGGGATAGCAAAGACACAGAACTAGGCAGCAAAGAATCTAAACACTGAACAAGCATCCTATATAAAGAAGAAATTAAAATGTATGTTTAATGAGTTCAAAATGACACACCCTCAATTAATTCCCTGAGTTTTCTAGTTCCAACCTCTGCTCGCAATTATGAACTCTGAAAACCCTAACTCTTGATATGCTGAGTTACCTAAGCAAAACATCACCTAAACTGATGAAGTCCTGTTTTGCCCTCGTGATAAAGAGATCCTGAGGAGGGAAATAACACAGATTTGCACTTGTGATCGATAGATTTCCTAAGCTATATAAAGAGAGTCATGAGAAATATGATCAGAACTCAAAAACAAACAAAAATTATAGACCAGTGATATGCTTCAAATAAGCACATTACTGCCTGGATCTTTTGTGCATGACATAATTATTCCTGGTCGTGGCAGCTTGATCAGAGGGTTCCATAGTGAAAAAAAAAGGGGAATACTCCCTGGAAAACTGAGAGGTTCACGATAAGACACACCAACTGGGAATCGTGGGCTTGTACTGTATTTCATGAGCCCACCAGAGACTTCTCATAGTTTCTGAATCTATCGTTTGTGAGTTAGAGCATTGACAAAAAGGACAGGAATTTTCCTAGGGAACACCCATGAATGTTTTCCATATCTACTCTGGGTCATTTGCACAGAACCTTTTATTTTTGTTGTTAGGAATTATTTCCATAGAAATAGGTAAAGTGGAGTGTATGTTATTTCTTATATGTATCTCGTCCACTTAGTGTTTATTCAGCCTAAAGCATGACCTGTTCTAGGCATGCAGAACAGTGTTTATTGACTGAGGCCTCATCTACTTAAGTAGATCCACTTCTTAGGAAATTGAAGTAGTATAGAGGTCATAAAAAACAGTAACAATAACAAAATAATGTCAGAAAAAATATTGATTTAAAAACTCTTTTGGGGCATTGTCATAAGCTGTTTGAATGATTGAGTCTTAAGAACAGATCGATAGCCCTGACTGGTATAGCTCAGTGGATTGAGCATGGGCTGTGAACCAAAGGGTCACCGATTCAATTCCCAGTCGGGGCACATGCCTGGGTTGCAGGCCAGGTCCCCAGTAGGGGCCACATGAGAGGCAACCACACATTGATGTTTCTCTCCCTCTGTTTCTCCCTCCCTTCCCCTCTCTCTAAAAATACATAAATAAAATCTTTTTAAAAAGAGAAAATAGATCAATAGCAAAGAGTAGATGACGGCAAAAGTTTTCTTTGGGAATCACCAATACTGACGAAACAAGCAGTGGCCATGGACCTCTGTTGTACAATACTCATTGCAGGCTGTGGCAGTTACACAGGTGCTATTGATGTTGGAGAGGGCATGATAGGCCAAATTGAACAACATAAACTGCCTTCCTTTAAAGGGGAAATACCTTTCTCTGCAAAGCTAATTAATTGAAAGTTAGCGTTTTTTAAAACACATACTTAAAATATCTAGGAAGAGCAAGTAAAAAAGTTAGTTGCCCATCGAGACTCATTTTAAAATAATTTATGCATATTCATAATAAAGCTGAAGTCTAACCTATAGGTCATTGTTTTCATTATAAGTGAAAGATGGAATGAGATAAACCAGACTTGTTTTTTCACTGCCAAAAAGTATCATAAAAAAAAAAAGTAGCATGCCATCTTTCTATATTATTTGCTCCTCCCTTAACTTGAGTGTACCTTTAACCTTTTAGCTTTCTCCAGTTTCCCAGACTGGGAGCTTTAGGGGCATGAATTTAAAATGCCAGCTGATTGCAGTAGAGGTGTCTCTGAGCCGTGAGAAACCTGGCTCAAAACCTTGAAATCTAAAAGCCAGAGTTTTGACCTAAATCCTACTCCTGAATTCACACGTGATCTCTGGCAAGTTACCAAATTTCTGTTCAAATATGCTTAAAACAATACTGGGCTCACCTATATAAAAAAGACATTGAGGAGAAGTAACATTGGAAAGTGTGGCATATCTTGTGAATGTCTAAACACCCGGGCAATGTCTAAACACCTGGGGCTTGGAAAAGTGACTGCCCTTCAGTGCTGAGCAGAGCTGTTAAATCAAACCACGTGTTTCACGTGGATGTTAATGGTCCCATTTGGCATTTTCTCAGGGATAGATTATACCCAGGTTTCTTTGGTCAAACTTCTGACATTCACGTGATAACCTTAGGCTCCCTACATCATTCCCAGCTGATATGGCCCACTCTTAGAACACTATTAACGCTACCACAGTCAAGTGTTAACCCATGGAGCAATAGTGACCCCCAGTGGCCAATGGTGTGGTCTTCTCAAGCCCAATTTGTGCTTCTAAGGAGAGGTGAATAATTACTTAGTGGAATAATCACCATCCAACTCATCCTGGTAGCAACTACTAAGTAAATCAGTGTCCCTTGATATGGCTGTTTTATTTCTAACAAACAAGTATAAATATCACTATAGCAGTGGCAATAATGTATCACTGTTAAGTAGAGTATTTCTTAAAGTTCTTTATGATTAGCACGGGATTTAGAACAAGTAGTTTTTGTTGCAATCCTATTGTTGAAAACATCCTAGAATATATTAATCCCATTTGGGAACTAAATCACTCAAATCCTCACTCTACCACGTAGGAACTATTTGAGTTTAGATGTGTTACTTAAGCTTTCTGAGTCTATTTCTGTTCCTGTAAAATGTAAAAAATTGTAGTTGTGTTGTGGGAATAGAGATACTAAGTATAATATGCCTGACACATAGCAGGCACTTAATAAATTATAACCATTTTAGTGATGGTGGTGTAGGAGAATGTGTCAGGATGCCAGGGCTTTATGAAATTGTTGAAAGGAGCTCATTATGTATGCATTTTAGAGATGAAGGGTGAAGAGTGGAAAAGCAGTTTCATTTAACTTGCGTGTTCTCCCATTTCTTTTCTAGTCTTTGAAGCCATCAAACCATGCTACAATCCAGAGTATAGTGAGAGCTGTGGGGGTCGTTCCAGGAATTCCTGAGCCTTGCTGTGTGCCAGAAAAGATGTCCTCGCTCAGTATCTTATTCTTTGATGAAAATAAGAATGTGGTACTTAAAGTGTACCCTAATATGACAGTAGAGTCTTGTGCTTGCAGATAACCTGGCAAAGACCTCATTTGAATGCTTAATTGAATCAGTTTATTTTTATGGACTTTTTTTTGCACTGTCAACGCGTTTCATTCCAAAAGATTTTTTAATACTCAAAAAAAAGGAGCAAATAGACTGACAATTTCCACCATGGAGAACTGGACTGTATTTGTTTCTGAATGTAACTCAATGCAAGTGTTTAATAAATACAAACATCTATTTCTGTTCTAAAAATCACACGAGGAAAATGATAACTCAAACTGTTTTTAGGACTGTGAGAGAACACAGTGATTTATTTTTGTAATGGGCTTTGAAAATAGATTGGAAAAACAATGATAGCTTGTCCTTCATCTCCACTCATAGAGAATCGAATAATTTCCTATTTTGAAGTAGGCTTATTGCCTTAGATTCCTGAGCAACTCAGTAAGTGCTAAATAATGCAATCAACTTTGATGTTTATCTCAAAAATATTGGAGACTCCTGTTTACCTGTGTTTTTCTGCACACGGCAGGGTGTGAACAGTTGAGTGGCGAGTGTGTGCCCAGTGTCACCGTATATATGTGTGTGTGTGCACTGCCAGGTGCCTGTGCCCTCTGTAGGAAGGTTTGTTCTACAAGGTTTTATAATTCGGCCTACACAGGATTCCTTGTTTTTTTTAATTTCATGTTCTGGCAAGCACCGTTCAATTATTGAGAACTTTACCAAAAAAGGATCAAGTGATCCAAGAGCATATGTGGACAGTTAGCGCTTGGCCCAGCCATTTAATTGGAAATGCAGTTGTTTTCATTTCACTGCCTCCCAGAAAAGGAAACCAGCAACCCCATTTTCCAAAATCCAGATGTAATTCCTCTCCTCTACCTCTCTCTGTATGCACTTTCCTTCGTTCTTCTAAAATGAATGCAAAAATCCTTCCTGAAGCCATTAAATTCTTAGTTCACTTGCTACGTGTTCATGTCCTGTGAAGTCATCAATCGATACTGAGGTTCAAAAACTGATGGAATGGTAGAGATTTCTTTAAAGGGCCAATTTAATTACAACTACACATTCATTGTCATTCTCCAGCCACATTCAGGTCCAGGCACTTTTCACATGGACCAAGACTTTTGACTCAGCCATGGAGGGTATTCTTTAGCAAAACCCACTAAAGGTTGTCCACCAAGAAAAGGACCGAAATACAGATGCTTTGTTTTCTCTCATTTCCATTTGTCACGAGTGTTTCCTCTTATACTTTTGTCCTTGAATGTTGTCTCAAAATCTTTTCACTCACTGTGAAAACATTCAGAAATGTTTTCAGACCATGGATGGTTACTGATGTTATATCTGTGGTTAAATTAATCCTCATCTTCAGTCTCACCTGGTTAGAGATAACCAAGCCATTGCAGAGGTTATGAAGTAACAGAAGACATGGCCCTTGCTCTTCTCTGCCTGTAGTCCTCTATTGTGGCTCATTATTTAATAACTATTTATTGAGCATCTATTTTGTAAAAGACACTCTATTAACCATGTGTCTTTAGTGTCCTAAAGTGAAAATCTGTCTAACTAAGCTGGAAAGCTCCTGGCACTGAAACTCTGGGTTTATGATGTTGGCAATATATGACACACAGTTCTTGAATGGATGAGACTGAGATCTTACAACCCTGTGGGTATCTCTGTTCATGAACCAAATGCAAAACCATTCTACTCTTCAGTGTTTGGGAGTGTGGAAGTCTCTGTGTAAGCAGTGCTTCCATGTTATTGGAAACCCTTTCACAGAAGATTACCATGGAAAGCAGCTCTTGGGTACTTTTGGAGTTCACGTGCATTAACGTCATGAATGAGACACACCAGTTCTAAATCATAAATTAAGTTCCGGTGCTTGAGTTACTATGTTTCTTATAGTTCATTCATTTGTTGTCCTTGTTCTGGTAGAATAAAGTTAAAGATTCAAAATGAGATAGGTGATAGAAATTATTTTAAAAACTTTCAATCAAAAATTTGAAAGGAAAATTTTATGATAGAAGCAAGATGGCATATGGTCACCATATAGCCCAGTCACATTGTTTTTCAATAAAGAAAACTTCTTTTTCGTTGGTAGATTGGATGAAGCTTTTAATTAGTTATTTTCTAGAGATAGTTCAACCAAACTTCTAACAATTCCCAGTATTGCGTCTCAGTCTTTTTCTATCCAGATGTCTCTTGTTACCTGTCTTAGTGGAATTGATGCCTACTCACTACAAATTAAAACCTCAAATGGCCCAAAGTCCTCTAAATAATAAAAATGTTCAAGTACGAACTAGTTAAGATTTTATTGTAAGTGGCAATTTATATGACAAAATTGCAACACAATGAAAGAGCTCGGAGGGTCTCTTGGCAATCACAGTCATCCTTGGCCAGCAGTTCTGTTGGGGTGGCCGTGTCCCCGTCAACTCACTACTGCGTCGAGGACGTGTTCCAGTACGAACAGGAAAGGGGTCATTCCCACAGAATAAAGGAATTACTTTCACTCGTGGCAGTTGAAGTAAATGAGTTAATATTTTAAATAATAAAAATGTACTTGAAACAGTTGGAAAATTAATTAACTATTTTACAATTTGTTAGGTACTAGTGTCTGTGTAATTGCTATGTAGAGTTTTTTGTAAGTCTCCTGATGTAAAAGTGGCAGTGGTGAGAAGTCACGCGGCTCCGCCTCTGTCTCTCTGTCTCTCCCTTACTCCCCATCTCTGTCTGTCTGTCAGGTCTCTGTCTGTCTTTCTCCCAAGCCCCACCCTGACCCCACTCCCGGATGTGAGACACAGAGGCACAAACACAGGCACTTAAAAATGAATTTTTTTCAATAACTATTCTCTTAATTTCAAATTCAGGGGCTGCCGATGTCAATATAGTATTTTCAAAGTATTTTATTGTAACCTGTGTAAATAACATACAGTTTACAGGATTTGGAGCTGTGGAATTGCAACTGGAAGATTGGACTCCCCAGATCTCGGGACTATTCCAGATACATTTTTACACTCACCTAGCTATGTATTCGCTGATGATCGTTCAGTCATTGATTTTTATCTTAATATTTCTGAAAAAAATTCTTGTTGCCCATTTAATGTTTTCATAGATAATCATATGTGTATAATACTATTATCAGTCTGACATAGAAAACTTTATATAATAACATTATTCAGTTTAGTCTTTCTGCTGTCACTTTTCTCTGTGCTAACAAGTAACTAACGCCTGGATGCGGACTTCATGTTGAATCACAGTGGGGCTGAACAATAGCCATGCACACCTGATGCATAAGACTGAATATGAGATTAATTAAGAAACCTTGGGTGAGTCTGACTTCTCTGTATAGCTTTTTTCCCCTTAAGAATTGTACTTTAATGTAGTTTATAGGTGATTAAATGATCCCCCTTTTCTAAGAGCCAAGCTTTCCTCTCAGCTTTCTGCCTAGTTTCTGTAAATGTTTTAGTAGAGAATTTAATGCTTGTACAGTCAATGGCAATTTTAAAAATATATATTATATATGTATATGGAAAACCTTTAAAGATGCTTTTAATTTATTTAATGATTGTTGCCTTCCTATAACAGTAATAATTTTCATCCTTTGATAGTGAGAAAAAAACTCTTTTATAATAGTTATTACATGAAAAGTGAAATTTTGGTCATTGGTCAAATCCACTCATGGGGCACGTTGCAGTGACTCTGGGAAGGACACTTCGCTACTGACATAGACACTTTGCTGGCCTTGTATCCTTTCCTCCAGTGATGGAGAGCTTTCCATTACATAGTACGGAAATAAAAAACTGCTTAATTGAACACTCCCTCAGAGTTGAACATTTTTAAACTCAAATGGTATCCTGAACAGAGCATCATAATCTACTATTAACATAACATGATTAACACTGTGGAAAAATATTGAAATACACACATAAGAGAAAAATTCTTGTGTCTTCTAAACTTGAGAAACCCAACTTGAATTATTCCATATTCCTATTTTATTCTTTTTTTTCTCAGTATTTCTTATTTAACCACAAACTCCATATTTTCTACTTGGAGAATTTGTTTTTTCTGGATGCCTGATTCACTGTTTGAAATATAATTTTATGTCATGAGTCATTGTTACCATTTTAGAATGATAAGCATCTAAATTTAATTAATCTGATCATTGAGATATATTTGACCTTTTTTTAAAGCCTATGGCTTTCACTTTTAAAAAATGACCCAAGGTTAAAAAATAAAATATGCTTTCATATTATTTTCACTTACTTAATCTATTTCTGTTAGATTTTTTATACTGTGATATTTAAATAAAAAAAACATACATTTTGGAAAAACAGGGCCCTTCAGAGATCATTTTGAGCATGTTACTTAACCTTTCTGTGCCCCATTTATCTCCCTGGTAAAATGAGACAACTTCCTGCCTCACAGATTTGTTACAAGGTTTAATGAAATAATATATGTGAATTACTTCACCAAGTTCCTGAAACAGAGTAACAACTTCATTACCATCAATTATTATTATTGTCTAATCTCGTCATCTTATTTTCCAAATGAGGAAATGTAGACATGCTGTGGTTTATTCCTGTTTAGATGTCTACTTTTCGTGTCCGCCCCTGAAAACTGGTTCTAACAGGGAGGGGTTCCTTCTTACATAACAAAGATGAGCATGGGACGGAAGCTGGACAATGCTGGTAAAGCCGAGAGGTGGTTCAGCAGCAAAGCTGCAGAAGAGAGCTGTATGTAACTATTTTCTACAAGGCATGTGAAAACGTTTTAAGACCCAGTGTTCACTTCCGGCCAAGATGGAGACGTAGGTAGACACACTGTGCCTCCTCGCACAACCAAAAGAAGGACAACAACCAATTTAAAAACAAAAAACAACCAGAACTGACAGAAAATCGAACAGTATGAAAGTCCGACAACCAAGAAATTAAAGAAGAAACACTCACCCAGACCGGTAGGAGGGATGGAGACAGGCAGTCGAGTGGAGAGGACTCGAGGCAAGGCAGCATATTGCACACTGGGCAGTCCCACAGTCGTATGCAGATAAACTGGGAGGAACACCTGGGGAGCGAGACAGACTCCGCAACCCAGAGTTCCAGCGCAGGGAAATAAAGCCTCAAAGCCTCTGACTGAAAGCTCCTGTGGGGGTTGAGGCGGCGGCAGTGGGAGAAACTCCCAGCCTCACAGGAGAGTCCATTGGAGAGACCCACAGGGTCCTAGAAAGTACACAAGCCCATCCACTCGGGAATCAGCACCAGAAAGACCCAATTTAACTGTGGGTAGTGGGGGAAGTGACTGAAAACAGGCAGAGAGCGGGGCAAGAGGCACTATTCCCTCTCGTACTCCTCCCCTACATACAGCGTCACAACGCAGCAACTCAGTTGCCCCGCCCCGGTGAATGCCTAAGGCTCCGCCCCTTACTATGTAACAGGCACACCTAGACAAAAAAAAAACTGACCCGAGTGAAAGAACAGATCAAAGCTCCAGAAAAAATATAACTAAGCAACAAAGAGAGAGTCAACCTATCAGAGGCACAGTTCAAAACACTGGTAATCAGGATGGTCACAGACTTGGTTGAATTTGGTCGCAAATTAGATGAACAAATGAAGGCTATGCTAAGTGAAATGAAGGAAAATGTACAGGGAACCAACAGTGATGGGAAGGAAACTGGGATTCAAATCAACAGTGTGGACCAGAAGGAAGAAAGAAACATTCAACCAGAACACAATGAAGAAACAAGAATTCAAAAAAATGAGCAGAGGCTTAGGAACCTCCAGGATGTCTTGAAACATTCCAACATCCAAATCATAGGGGTACCAGAAGGAGAAGAGGAAGACCAAGAAATTGAAAACTTATTTGAACAAATAATGAAGGAGAACTTCCCCAATCTGGCAAAGGAAATAGACTTCTAGGGAGTCCAGGAAGTTCAGAGAGTCCCAAAGAAGTTGGACCCAAGGAGGAACACATCAAGGCACATCATAATTACATTACCCAAGGTTAAAGACAAGGAGAGGATCGTAAAAGCAGCAAGAGAAAAGGAGACAGTAACCTCCAAAGGAGTGCCCATCAGACTGTCAGCTGATTTCTCAAAAGAAACCTTGTAGGCAAGAGGGGGCTGGAAAGAAGTATTCCAAGTCATAGGACCTACATCCAAGATTACTTTATCCAGCAAAGCTATCGTTTAGAATGGAAGGGCAGATAAAGTGCTTCCCAGATAAGGT